>JAAGNO010004563.1:0-12874 GCA_033439905.1 Ceryle rudis | reverse complement strand
CGCCTCGCCGCCCCCTTCGCCCGCGGGCCCCGGCTCCGGCGCGCAGGCTCGGCCGCCCCCTCTTCTGCCGGCCGGTCTCCTGCGCCCCGCCCCGGGCATGGCTGCCGCCGCCCCGCCCGTCCGCCGCGGCCCCGGCCAGGCCGGTCCACCGCGGCCCCCTCCCCTTTGCCGCCGTCCCCCGTGCGGCTCGAGCCTTGCTCCGGTGTCCCCCGCATTGTAGTCGTCCGCAGGCCCCGTCGGGGAGTCCCCGGCGCCCCGGCGGGGGCCGCAGCCGTGGGGGTCTGACCCCTTCCCGGCCCGGCCCACCCCGCTGGCCTCTGCCTCCGGTGTCCCTGGTGGCGGTGCCCGTGCCCCCGCAGCTCAGTTCCGCATGGCCGCCCCTGCCTGCCGGCTCCTGCAGCCCGGCCCTGCCCTGCCCGACGGCCCGAGTCTCCTCCGGGTGAGGGCTCCGCTTCCTTCTGCCGCGGTCGCCGTGGCTCCCTCCCGCCGGGCCTATGGGTGCCCTGCGGCCCGCCTGTCCCGGGAGGGCCGGGAGCGAGCGTCTGGGCAGCGGGAGTGGTGGAACGGGCCTGGAGAGGAACGGAGTCCCGGGGATGGTGGTGGGGTGCGAGCAGGCCGGCCCCGGCCCGTTCCGTGCCGGGCGCACCCCCTGACAGGCGGGACCGCGGCCTGCAGCGGGATCTTCCACGTGGACACGCTCGTACCCGGGGCTGTACTGGAGCCTCTGAGAAAATCCCGGTAACTTTAGTTTTTGAACGCTTATAGTGTCTGAGTGTTGGCGCTTTGGTTCTGTGAGGACCGGGAGTCAAACCCTGTCATCCTGCCCCATGCCTCAGAGGCATCATTCCCCTGTCTCCTTGTCCTCCTCGAGTTTCTGCTGTGTCGTCCCCACCCCGGGTTCTGGCAGCATCGCCGGCTGCCTTGGCCAGTGCTCAGCCCGACTTCTCAAAAACCCTAAACACGAGGTGTGACAATCTGACATTATCCCCCCTGTGCCTTTGGTCCCATCTCCCCGAGGTGAGATGAGATAACCCCCCAGTGCTGGTTCGGGAGCTGATCAGTCGGCTCCTGTGCCACTGCCCCGGTCGCTCCCCGGGACCCGTTTCCCCTGGGTCTCAATCCCGGTGTTTAGGGGAGAACAGCCCTTTTTATAGTGGGTGCTACTGGTTCGTTTTTTGGGGGGTATAAACCAGAACTAGATCAAAGAGAGGAGAGTGGATCTGGGAGCATCTTAGCAAGGTTAATCTAATTATCACCTTCGCTGCCCCTGGTTGAGGCAGTGGCTGCTGGTGTGCAGAGCACTGTGTTCCTGATGGTGTCTGAGGTGCAAGCCCTGACTGCAGACGGAGAAGGTGGTAACTGGGTGGAGCTGGTGGGGTCCAGCAAGAGACCTTCAGCTCCTGTTTGGGGACGTTTACATCTGTGGCTGTGCCCTTTGTTTCTGTTGCCAACTGTTGTGTCTCATAACGCAGTGGAAAAGGCTGGATTTGTTGCTCGCTTGCGGTGGTGCAGAGCGAGACGCGGCTGCAAAGGAGATGTTGTTCTTCCTGCTTTGCCCGTAAAATGGGGCTAATCCCATGTAAACCAGCGAGACAGGCAGAGGCTGGACGGTGGGAGCAGCGTAAGCCCGGCCTGGAGATAAGTGCTGTGGAGATGCAGCCTTCTTGCTGCTGTCTGCCGTCAAACAGGTGTCCATCTTCTGTATCTTGTTTTCCTGTGCAGCCAGCTGTGGAGAAACAGTGGTGAGACATGGGCTGTTGCCCTGGAGCCTGGAGGGCAGCCATGGAGCCCCATTCTGGCCGGGTCTCCACACTCCCCCGCAGAGCAGGCATCTGGTGCGCGTTGCTGCCCATCCTCCTTCAGATCGAAAAAGCGGGAAAGTGTCACCAGAGGGTCTCTGTGGGGCAGAGGTTCCTGTTCACGTGCGGTGCCGAGTGCGGTGAGGCCCAAATGCTGTCTTATGTAGTCTGGGTGACAAGGAAACTGCCTGCTCTGGGGACACCCTGCAGCCCTGCGTTGCGGCAGGGGTCTCAGTGTTTGGCATTCTCTGTGGTGCCTGGATGTCCAACACTGGCAGTGTTGCCTTTTAGCCTCGGTCTGTGTCCTGTCAGTCAGTGTTCCATCCTGCTGTCTGGGCTGAAAAAAATCCTCCTGTGGCTTCTTAATGTTGGATTCTGGGACCTTCTGCAGCAGGGGGGTGCTGGCTGGAGCCCATTTCCAGTCTCCTCAGGACCTCCCTGTGCCAGAGGACAGGGACAGCAGTGGAGAGGAGTTCTCGTGCTGGTGGTCTGCTTGCGTTGCTGGCTGGTTTGAGAACACTTTTGCACTCTCTGCTGATTTTTAAAGTCTTACATTTCAGGGGTGGATGAGCTGATTGTACAGCCTCAGAATGAGCAGAGAGAGCCTGCGCAGGGAGGAAAGGGGGTCCTCGATCTCTGGCCCAGTAGCAGGGGGTCAGGGTGCCAAGGCTGAGGACACCAGTGAGCTTTGAATACACTCCTCTGTGTTCTGCCCGGGTGTAGCTCATGAGAACAGAGCGGGAACAGACCGAGCACATCCCGTCCTCGTGCCATCCTGGCTCTGCCCCGTTCAGGAGTTGCCTCACGTGGAAGGAATTGTTTGTCTGTCTGGGCCGTGCCATGGAAGCTCTGCTGGTTCAGGGCGGCAGGCTGGGAGCTGCGGATCGTGTTCGGGAACAGGTAACCGAGAGTGAGCTCTCTCCGCCCCGTGCCACCGCACTCCTGTCCTTGGGCGGTGATGGGAGGCGGCTTCTTTCATGGAAACCTGTAATGTTGGTGTGGAGGTTCCCCCTTCCAGAGGCAGGAGCACGCTGAGGAGCTGCTGTGGTTATCGATGGTGACTGAACTCAGGCCGGGAACATTACGAGCTGGTTACACATGTTTTCATCAACCAGGAAAGGTAGGGAGAGCCCAGTGAAGCATTTTGTGTCCTGCCTGATGCCTCAGAAGGATTCAGCCCAAAGCACCCAGCTCTTGAGGCTGTGTTGAGGTAGACTGATGGAGAAGGTGGGGAGAAGAGCATTTGTGGCAGACTGAGGAAAGCAAGGTGATAGGGGAAAGGGGGAGCGCAGGGCTTCCAGGAGTGCTGTGAGGAGAGGACATGAGAGTGAGACTTCACAGGGCCTTGGCCAAAGAAAAGGAGACTTGGACCGAAAGAAATGGAAGGTGGCAGCCGCCACGCTGGCACACATCCGGAGGGAAGGGATTGAAAATGAAACGCAATGGAAATCCCCGGAAACGGGAATGAGGGAAAGTAGAAGCAGCCCCTCGTATGAGTAGGGGGAAACCCTTGAGACTAGGGAAGAGTGCTGTGGAGGTGGCCGAGTGAAGCAGAGCCAGGAGAAGCGAGTGCTGGGATTAGAAAAGCAGGTGGAATTCCCACGGGAGAGGGAAAGTGGAGTCACTGGTGACAGTCGTGCAAGGTGGAGTTTGACTGGGGAAGAAGGAGCAGGTCTGAGTTGAAGGCAGGTCCAGAGAGGCTGGAAGGGAGGAGCTGCCAGGCTGGAAGTGGCAGAGGGAGAGGAACCCAAGGCAGGAGTGGAGCTCATGTGTGTCTCAGGTAAGCGAGTTGAGCTGGGGACTGCTTTGAGCAGGGGAGTCTGAGAGTGGCCTTTGTGGCTGGGGACAAGGTGGCCAGAGGGATGGGGGGTTTCGGAAGGAGGGGCTGATAGACTGGAGGGGGATGGGCTGCAGGGCTGGAGAACAGGAAGGCCGGGGAAGAAAGCGCGTGTTTGGGGAACTGGTGTGAACATGACCTGAACTGGTGCAATCTGTGGGAAGTCAGGGTGGATTTTGCTGGTGTTTCTCCTGGACACCAGGTAAAGGACAAGGATAGTGGGGGTGAGGTCAGCCACATCCTTTAGCCTTAAGAGACGGGGATACCTCAAAGATGGGAGAGCAGCGATCCTGGCACACCGTACGAGCTGCACGCCCCCATGGCTCCAGCCACCTGGTTATTCCTGGTGGGAGACAGGACCCGCTGCCTTGTGGTAAGGGTATGTGGGTGTCGTGCCCTCGGCTTGGGGGCAGCCGCTGTGCCTCTGCAGCACCTGTCTGCCTGGGCTGTCCTGGGAGGATGGTCCCTGCAGCGCATTGTGGGGCTCAAGGAGGGGCTCAGCGCACTGTGGGGCTCAAGGAGGGGGGTCTCCAAGCTGTGTGGCTGCTCTGGGAGCCAGACAGGAAGGGTTCAGTGTCCTTCTGTAGGTTTGGCAAGTTATAGAGCTATTCAGGAGCTATTTGTGTTGCATCTCGCTTGGGTGTCGCTGGTGACAGCGCCTGGCATGTCTCCCCACATGTAACACTCATTCAGGTACTGTCCCCTGAGCAATGATCTTGACTTGTACGCTCGTTACTTGATGAGGAACTCGCTTCTGTGCTGCCTGAAGCTCATCTCTCTGCTGAGCCAGGGCAGCGCACAGAGCCTGGCAGAGGCACCGTGTGGCAGAGCATCTCAGTTCCTGTCCCAGTCTTCAGGTGGGATGGCAGAGGCAGAACCAAAGTGAACCTGCTTGGGGGGACCTCAGGGGCATCCTTGGGGGAAGCCCCTCCCTCTGGTCAAGGAGCACAAATCGTGCTGTGCGAGGGAAGGAGTGGAGAAGTTCTGGAGGAGGAATAACAGAAATAATCCCTCCAATTCTGCAGTGTCTGTCTGAGTTCAAGGTGTGGCTTTATTTTCATGGCGGAGCCTTTCAGAGGGCTGGGGTATTCTGTTACAGCACAGCAGCGTGTTCATAGATCATTTCTGCTAAAGTCATTAGCACTGATGTGATGTCATCTCTAAACTTCCGAGTAACCTATCCCTAGAACTGCCGCCTGCCAGCATCACAGCAGCCATCAGCTCCGGACCATGAGCACTTCCCTCCTGGGCAATGGTGTCGCTCATCCGTGGCGTGTCGAACGTGTGCTGGAGCTTGTGCTCACCGCCCACCGAAGCTTGATGTAATGTGTGGGGCAGGAGGGTAGAGCGAGGCTGGGGAGCTGCTGCTCCAGGGGCTTTGTTCCTGCCAGGAAGAACAACTCTATTCTCAGGTGTTAAAATTCGTTCACCTTTGAGACCTGCTCCCAGGTGGACCCTGAGCTTTCCCCAGACAGTTCACGAGTGTCAACCCAGCACTTCCTCGCAGTCACAAGGACAGAGAGCTGGTTTGGGAGGCTGATCTTCGCCTCTGCGAAGGCAAAGCTGCGCCGCAGTGGGAGCGGCTTCTCCATTAGTCAGCCAGAGTGACTGACGCCTTGTTTTGTGACTGAACTGATTTAATTGTAATACATTCTTGTCGTTAAACGTGCCTTTAATTTTGTGCTGCTGTTCTCTCAACCTTCACCAGTGTTTAGTCAGCAGTAGATATTTTCCTATCCACCCTGAAGAAAAATCATTTTACAAGGCAAAAGAGGAGAAGATGAAAGAGAAAGCAAGTTAGGGCTTTGTACTTGGACCCCATGATGAAGCCAGGTGGCAGGGGAGCGGGTGACGGGTCGAGGAGCGGTTGCCGAGGCAGTAACAACTGGTGTGATTGAATCAAGTGTCGGCTCATCCCTGAGCTATGATGTGCTCTGGAGTTGTTGGAGCTTGGGGCACCTTGGTGCCTCTCACTTCCATTTCCAGAAGGGCTTGGTTTTCTGTATGTTCTGTGACCTCCTGATGAGCTGTGGGTAGCTTATCCCCAAGGACACCCAGAACAGTTGGGGTGCCTCATGAGAGCCCAGCTCTCCTTCGTCCAGGGCTACGGGCACCTCCTCCTGTTGAGGGTCCATTGTTTTCTGTGGGCCTCTTCTGCCTCCTGCCCTATGGGAAGGGGGACAAGGGTTCCTGACTGTCCCTCCTCCTGCGGTCTCCACCCTCCCATTAAGTCTCCAGGCCTTTGATCAGCTTTTTCACCTTGAGGAACCTGGCAGCGTTGGGACTCGGGCTGTAGCTGCTAAAAGGTGCTTGGCAAGAAGCTGAAGGGTCCCTCACCTGACTCGGGGCTCAGTGTGGTTTTCCCAGGTGGTCTCAGGTGGGTTTGGGGGCTTGGAGTTCTCTGCAGGGCAGGAAGATGCTGGTGCGGCCAGGCTTCCCCTGGGCTTCCCTGGCCCCTCACTCCAGTTCTGCAGATGTGGAGAGGGACACTGGTGTGGGGTGATGGGTCGGGGACTGCACATGGATTTGTGTCAGAGGTGGGCTGGGCATCAGCACCTTGCTGACCAGGACTGGCCGGTGGGCTTTTGCATCTTTCCATCTTCCACTCAATGCCCGCTCCCCGTCCTGGGGAGATTGGTGTTATTGTAGTCAGTGTTTTTATGTGACTCTGTCTCTTCTCTTGCCTTGTTAACATCTGAATTATTTTTTTTTCCAGGTGAGGTGTATCATACCAGATGTGAATTTTTAATGATTTTATGTAGCTATTTTTTTTTTTAAGACAAATGGATTAATGAAGAAGAATTTTGGCAAAGGAACGGGAGGGGAAAAATGAAGCCATTTGGAACAAACTGAGATCTTCTGCTGCACTGCTTAGGCCATGAGTGAGACAGATCCGTTCAACGCTGTTTTCACCATTGGTTGTCTTCTGGGGTTGTAAACACCTGAAAACTCCCTCCAGATCTCTCTGTTAACCTGCCCTGCACCACTTGGAAATGGTTTAATGAAATTCCTGTTGATTCCCAAGGCAGAGTGGATACTGAGCCCGTGGAAAGGCCTGGGGGGCCGGGAGAAAGGAGCGAGTAGGAAGAGGACGAAAACGCACAATTCCTGGACCTTCCCCTCCTGCCCCCCTTGCAAAGAAAGGATTTACAGCTCAACCTTGTGCCAGCTGTTCCTCGGCTTTAACAGTCAAGAGAGAAATAAATAAAATTAAACAGCCACTGCCAGCCAGCCCCAGATCCTGGTGAAATCAGGGAGAGTGTTTCTGCAAGCCCTCTGGTGAGGGGGAGGAGGAGGAGGTGCAGCAGGCTGTGAGGAAGCCAGGCAGATCACTTTCAGGACACCCCCCTCCTCTTGTGCAGTGACTGCTGGGGGCTGTAGCCTCACAGAGAGCAGATTAAAAAAGAGAAGTGGCTTCCTCGAGACTCCTGGTGAGCCTTTTTTGCAAGAAGCTCACAGATATTTCCCTTTCCCAGGGTGCTGGCTGGGTGGGAGGTTGCACCCAGACCCTTGGCCCCTTCCCCTCCAGCCTGGTCACCAGTGTCAGCCCTGCGGTGACTGGCTCTTTGCTGGCTGTTGCTTGACAGAGCGAAGCTTGTGCGGGCTCTCAGCATCCCCACCCCAGCAGCTCTTTTAAATCCGCATCTGGTTCTTTCTTCTGAATTTTTAATGGTTTTAAACACCCTTCCCTGAACCCGCAGCCGCCTGCGGGGCAGACTGTAGCGTGGACTCCTCTCCTGGGCCTTTTGCTCGAGAGACCTCCGTGGGCTTCCCTGGACTGTCTGCTCCAGTCAAAGCTGAGCTTGCCCTGGGAGCTGGTGTGGAGGCTGGGTAGTGGTTCATCCCTGTCCCCTCCGCTTCTCACCCTGCTCTGACCCTGCCGGGCCTGGGCTATGCTGCGGGGCGGACCCCCCACCATAGCTCCAACATGCCAGCAGCATCCGGAAAGAGGTTCAAACCCAGCAAGTATGTCCCAGTATCAGCTGCTGCCATCTTCCTAGTGGGAGCCACCACCCTCTTCTTTGCTTTCACGTGAGTCCCAGCTGCTTGGCCAGAGTGGGGAGGGGAAGGGGAGACCTGGGACCTGGCTGCCTCCATGGTGCCAAGGGCTTGGGGGGTACAGAGCCACATGGGAGGTGTCTGGCAGAGGAGCTGTACCTTCTTGCTGGGTGAAAGGGGGGACACTGTGCTCTGGGTGCTGAGGATGGAGGAGAAGAAGCCCTGCAGTCCACAGGAGCAGTTCAGGCTCAGTTTGACCTGTTTCCCTGGGTTTTCCTGTGGGCTGAGCTGGAGGGAGCGGGTGCAGTGGGTCCTGGCAGGGCCCCATTTCCTCAGGTGTTTGCACAACTTGCTCATGTTGCTGGCAGCTCACAAATCAGCTGGGTGGGAATTGGTGCGTGGCCTGTAGGTGGAAGATGGCATAGAGGATTTTCTCCTTTGGAGCAAAGTGGTCTGGTGGGCTGGGGCAGGCACTGTGCTATTTTTATTGTTTCATGATGGATTTGTGAACCACAAAGGAAAGTTCAAGGAGAAGTTCTCTGACTCCTGCCTGGATCTCGCTGCCCTTGATGTCAGCCTTACCCAGAGGAACCAGGGGTTTGGTATCTTTGGAGAGGACCCAGGGAGCTGCCTGGCCAGCAGGTCACTGGGGCCTCTCAGCCTTGGTCCAGGGTGCACCATGGCACCAGCTGCTGGAGAGGGCCAGGCCGTGCCGTAGGGCTGGGAGAGGGGAAGGGCAGCAGCTTATGTTAACATTTCAACAGCTGATGAGTGCTTGCTGGGGCCAAGCCAGTTCTGGTCGGGGCAGGTGGGGAGGCAGGGCTGTGGGGTGCCGAGGAGGCTGTGAGCCGCTGTGCCAAGACATGCGTGTGCCAGAGCATGGCAACTGGGACCGGCTACTGAATCCTACGGCGTGTTCTGGAGTGGGGGTCTGGGAGGGGATGCGTCTGGGGGGACAGCAGGAAGATCTGTAGATGAGACAGCTCTTTCTTTGTGCTGACACCTCGGATGGCTTGATGGTGGCTCTGTGCGCAGGGTTTGGGATGGTCACAGTGGTGCAGAGGTGTGCAGCAGCTGTTCAGGGGCGCAGGCACCTGCTGTGCCAGGAGGGGGAGGAGGCAGCAGCACTGGGGGGCTGCTGCCTGCATTCCCTCACCCAGCATGCCTGTGAGCGGCTCCCTTCAGCCAGCCGCCTGGCCACTGCTCTGCTTTGCCACCTGCGGCTCCCTGCTGAACCTCCTCCTTTTCTCCTCCTCCTCCTTCTGCCCTAGCTCTGCAGCTGGGCAGAGCACACAGTGCTCTGTGGATAGGTGACACATGGCCTCAGCAGGTCCTTCCAGACCTGCCCAGGGAGGCAGGAATTGGCCCCTCTCCTTTTTTCCCCCCTGTTTAAACAAGTGTTTCTCTCTGCTGTCAGCTGTCCCTGGCTGCCCTGTGCAGGCTGGATGGGGAGGAGGTGCAGCTCTGCTCCCGAGTGTGGTTTGCTCTTGAGGAGCACCTTTCACCACACCCCACCAATAGCTATTTTGCTGAGGGGTTCTGCTGCTGGCAGGGCCACCAGGGTCATCCAGAGCCAGGAGGCAGAGGGGCCAGACACAGTGGCTGCCAGATGGAGCTGTTGAGGACTGGAAGGTCACTGTGGCAGCAGTGCCTGGCAACAACCGGGCAATAAAAGAGTAATCTGACGACCAAAGGGCAGAGCGGTTTGATTGACTCCTTCCCGGGTTGGAGCAGTTGGCGGTGTTGCTCGGCCGTGCGCAGCCGTACCTCGGCAGCATGTGATGGTCCCTCACTAGGACACACAGCCTTTGCTGGAGTTTCTGTTGCTCCGGGTATCAAGACACTCACAGGAGGTCACTGACCCTGTGCTGTCCCTTAGGGGGATGAAGGGGATGAGGGGGGAGCCGGCAGTGTCCTCTGAGCAGCTGTGTGTGACATGCTGTGACTTGGGGGACAGCTGTGCCCACCTTGTGTCCTGCTGTGCTTTGGGGAACAGCAGGACAGCCCTGACCCCAAACCCAGTTGTTGCTGCCACAGCCCAGCCCATGGTGCCCGGCGGAAACCATGGCAGCAGCTGGTACCAGTCTTTATCAGCACGGTGCGAGGCATCGCCAGGAGCCGGCGCGGTGCCGCTGAGCAGGTTTGTTCAGAGCAGGAGCACCCAGGCAGGGTCGCTTTAATTGTAGGTCAGTGGATGTTATTTAACCTACTTTAAAGCATCAAATTAAATCTCAGGCAGAGCACAGCGCGCTTTCACACAGGCTGTGTGGCAGGGAGGGAATTAATTGTGTCACTCCCCAGCGCTGCCGTCCTCTTGGGGCAGCTCCTGCCTGGCGCTGCAGCGGACGAGGAGACAGTTGTGTTATTTCTAGCAAAACTGCCAGGCGCCATCCCCACCGGCCCAGGGTTGCATCTCTGGGCCAAGAACTCCATGTAATTGATTAATTAGAGGTGCTGCAGAGCATGTGGCAGTTGGAATGAGCTCAGGCCAGCGGGGAGAGGGGATGTTCCCTTCCTCCCTCTGGAAGGAGCTGTAGTCTCTGACGTGCTGGGGTCTCAAACAGCTGCTGCTCTAGGACCGAAGTTCCCTCCTGGGGTTGGTTTGTCTGTTTCTGCATCTCCCCCTGGTCCGTGCTGGTCCCTGCTCCTCGTGCTCAGCCTTCCCTTCCCTCAGGACACTGGCAGCACCTGAGCTACACTGGGCAGGCTCTCGAGATAGGGTGCCATCAGCTGGCCTCCTCTTCCTCCTCATGTTTGCCTCAACTCTCACTTGTGGCCATAGCTCAGCATGGATTTTTGGGCTCTATAAAAGCCTGAGAAGTGTAAAGTGTTCCTTGCAATTAGGTGAATCTGTCTGTAAAACCTCTGACCTCCACCTTGCATGATGCACCCGTTTGTGAGAGGAGCTCTTGCCTCTCCCAGTGTCGTTGGAGGAGCAGGGAAGGAGAGGGACAGGAACACCAGGTAGGATGTGGCAGCTGCTGGAGCTGACGGAGCTCCGGTACCCGGCAGCACATGCTCCTCTTTGGAGCCAAGCCTGTGTCACGGTGGTTAGCAGGGGTTGTGTTTGTGGCACACGAGAGCCGGGGAGGCCACGAGTCCAGATCAGGGAGAGCCCAGCACTGGTAGGAGTTCAGGGGCACAGGCAGGGTGTGGACGGCATCCTCGCACAGCTTCGGGGCCAGGGGGCCGCGTGGTGGCCCTGGACCTGCGGCGGGGAGTAGCCGGGCTGGGCAGTGCCAGGCATCGCTGGTGTGATTGGCAAAAGGCCCGTCTTGGATCCAGAAGTGACTCAGTTTGCCCCAGGTTCCCCAGTTTCTCTCATGTGCTGCCAGGGGCAAGTCTCAGCAGGTCTGCTAACTATGGGCGTGTTCAGATCCCGCTGCGGAGAGGGAACGTGGGGAGTCCTCTGGGACCTGCGTGGCCACCATAGCAAGCAGCAGCCGCCGCCTCCTTCCCCCCGCAGGGACAGAACCTGTGCTCCCAGCTGCTCCTTGCATCAGGGCAGGGTCAGCAGCCCCAAGCTCTCTGTTGGGGAGGGCAAAAGGCAGGAACACGTCGCTGTGTCCAATAGCGAAGTGTCCCCACGGGGCTCAGCAGCCACCTTTGCTCACCGTGCTGCGGAGGACCTGTGGGGCGGGGCTGATCTCAGGGAGGCAGCTCCCCGGTGCTGGGGGACATGGCGCCGGTGCCAGCGGGCGGGATGCTCTGTGTGTTGAGAGGATTCCCGCTTCTGTAGCGCAGTGGGGTCCCTGAGTGTGGGGAGAGAGCCGGGAGGGCGGTGGGCAGTGGGCTCTGTGCCAGCCCTCGCCGAGGCAGCTCTGTCTTTGCTTGGCTGTGCCAGGTTCTGTCTCCTGAGCACCTGGGCTGCGGCTCTGGTGTGGCCCAGCACAGGGATGCTGGTGTGCAGTGGCTCTTCCTGGCTCCCCTCCAGACCCTTGAAGCAAAGATTTGACCTGGGATTCCCCTGCCTAGAGAGAGGAACTCCTTGCTGAGGGTTCCTAGGAGGACATTTCCTCCCTTTCAGGCTTGTTGGAGATCCTCAGCCATCCCTCTTCTCTGGACTCTCTCCTCTGCTGCTTGTCAGAGAACAGGGCTGGGGGTGCTCTTCTTGAGCTGGGGTGTGGGTTCAGTGACAGGCAGTGCTTGGCTCTGTCCTTCTGTGGGACAAAGTGATGTTAGGAGTGGCCACCTGCTCCTTGGTGCTGTCCCTCTACAGTGCCCAGGGCAGGAGCAGAGAGGGATGCGCCCCCCCCTCCCCGGAAGGGGCTGCTGTGCCATGAGGGCAGGACAGGACAACAGCAGCTATGGAGTGACAGGGCTAATGAAGGCTCCCACTCCCACGCCACTGGCAAGGCCCTGGCTCTGGGACCTGTGGGGAAGGGGTGGTTTACCCATTGCCTAGCTCTCCCTCGGCTGCCAGGCCAATCGCTAGGGGCTGCCAGATCCCTGCCTTGCCAGCCTGCCATGCTGCAAATGCCAGTTTCCCCTCTGTGAGACTGGGAGAATTTCTTGCCTTCGTTTTCTTGCAAACCACTTAAACAGCTGGAATGTTTCTTGCCGGTGCTGTTCTGGCGGTGGCTGGGGCAGGGGCATATGGGATGAGCCCTGTCCCTGGGCACAGCCCGTCGGAGGGGAAGGGGAGGCCCGGCGAGGTGTGAGCTCCCTTCTCCCAGCATGGCTGCCACTCCTGCCACAGCTCCCAGCAATGCTGGGAGACCAGTTCCTGGCCTTGCAGTGTGGCGTACGTCCCGCGCCTCTCCAGATCTCCTCTTGGGGGTTTCAGTCACAGAATGGAAAGGGCTCCTCCTCGCCAGCCCATCCCGGCGGTGCTGGCACCACCCGCTCTGGGAGAATCCCCTGGCTGGCGTGGCTGGTGCTGAGGAGTGGGTTGTGAAGGAGCCACTCCTGGCCCTGGAGCAGAGAGCTGGGTGACACAGCCGAGAGATGCCATCCCAGAACAGGGGAGGGGGTGGCACATCGCCCAGGGTGCCAGGGGAGTGAGGCTTCTGCCCCGGTGAGGCGCTCAGGGCTCTGCAGGAACAGGAAGGGGTGGAAGAGGATTTGGAGAGGAGTTTGCAGGTGCAGCCTGGTCTGCCATGTGGGACCTGGGCCCAAGGGGGCTGCTGAGGGTGGAGGCACTGGGAGAGGAGGAGGAGTGAGCTGGGTGGCAGAGTGGGGCTTGGCTCCTGGCATGCTCCTGCCAGCTGGGTGTCTGGTCAAGTGGCGAGGGTTTGTC
>JAAGNO010004561.1:0-35986 GCA_033439905.1 Ceryle rudis | reverse complement strand
TTTCTAAAACTTAGTTAAGTTAATATAACTCATTGCTATAATATCATTCACAGCATAGCTTTCTTTTTCATTTTTTTTTTTCTTCCATGATAAGTTTTTTTTAATAAAAATAAATTAATAAGTACTTGGACACCTGAGAACTGGTTTGCATAAATATGGAATAATTTCTAAACAACTACATGCCTGCATTGCCTGAAAGATACCAGATTAGGAACAGAGATACTAAATTGTCCGCTCCCACAGCTGATTCAGCACAGACAATGGCCTCTACTCAGGTTTTAACTCTAATCCATGATGGCAACTTTGTAACCTCAATTGCTGAGGGCATCTGCATTTTCCCCAGATAAGGAAAGTGTCCTTATAATCATGTTAAATTAAGGAAACAAAGCGTTTGATTTGCAATTACTACTTTACAATGATTTTCTGAACTGGCATAGCAGGACGATCTCACCTGCTGTTGTTAATCGCTGGGTTTTGTTTGGGGGTTGTTTTGTGGTGTTTATTTTTTCATCTGTTTGTTGGGTTTTTACACTGTTGGTAATTTCCCCTCAGATACAGAAATAAAACCACCAACTTCTCCAGTCCATTTCATAAACCAGGAACACTACTACACTTCTCAATTATCAGCTTAAAGTAACAATACCAAAAAGAAAAGAGCTATATTATTACTTTCTTTTAAAGTAAAAATATGCCCTTAATGTAAAAATTGTACAGTGGCCTAAGTCTGCTGGGCAAGGAAACCCAAGTGTAAGTTTTGCTCCTTTTGACTGATACAGAAGAGCCAAGACAACAGGGAGCTGATCTGAGCCTCACAAAACTCAGTATATCAACACTTGTTCATCAAAAGGTGTCCCTCTGCTCTCCAGGAATTTGTGACTCCACAGCAGTCTTACACACGTGCTACATAAAATGAAGCAGCATCCATTAAAGTGGAGCAATCCATTAAAAATGCTCAGGTTTTGTGAATAACCCAGTAAAGCAACAATTTCCACAGTAGGAATTGTCTCATCCTCAATCTTCTGAAAGTCGTAACACTTACTGAGTATCTGTCTCGAGGTGTCGGATATTAGTGCAGGTCATCTTGCACTTCTGTCTTGCAAAGATATTTGGCATATTTTGAAGGCAAACTACTTTGATATTAACACCTTATTCTGTCAATGCTGTGCACAGTAGTACTTAAAAAATAGGAAAATTTCTCCCATTATTCAGAAGAAAAAAAAATAACAAATTAAAGGTAAGGTCCTAACTATGTCACAAACACCATAACTCACCAGAAGAATACAGTGAATCCTTCTACTTCTCCATTATAAGATGGCCGGTAGAATCACCACCCATCTGCTCAGGAGAAGAGAGCTCTTCTTGCCAGTGGGGCAACCTGTGTCCCTACCTGATCCAAAGACAACTTTATCCCTGGCTTGTGACAGCCTCACCCGCTAGAATGAGGAATGAGGGCCACACACATTCACTCCTTCCACCCTGGCACAGAGGTTATATGGTCCACAAAGAGGAAGGAGCAGTAAAATCTCGATCCACACCAGCTTTCTTCACCACATGGAAGCAAAGCGCTAAGGCTTCTGCTTTGCTCCACCAAATAAGATGCAGAGTATTTACATTTTTGAAAGATACATAATTTGCATGCAATTTGCCGTGGTAGACAGATGCTTTTCTCTAATCATTAATCTGGAGCAAAGTGGAAGACTACTGGAAATACTATTAAGATACCATCAAATGAGTAAGGTTCTCCTAAAGGTTTGGAGTATCCTGTACGCATTGCTTAATTTTAACTAATTACTAATTCATGTTAGTAAGACACTAAATGAGGGCAAACATGAATAGATTATCATTCAGCTGGACAATGCCAAGAAATACAAAATGGAAGCCGATTTTTATACTTCCTTTTACAGCGCTACGGGACAAGGAAAAATAAACAAGATATGGTACACAAATCAGGAGATCAAAAAAATACAGTAGATCAAAATTTGTACTTCCTATTTAATAATAAAGCAAAAGAATTTATAAGGGCTCTAAAAGCAAAGTTGCATCACTAATTTAACTAAATTTAATTCCGTTAAGCCTCAGCTTTATAACTTTGTATGGTAGGTTAAGCAGAAGACATTAATTAGCCTAATATTAAAGAATAAAGTAAAACCTCCTTATATGAATAATTATTCCCAAGAATAACAATAACCATAAATTTTTATATTTTTTCTTTACTTCAGGAGGAACCTACTTATTTTAAGAAGTTCCAAAGATCGTTAGCTTCATTCTTATCTCCACATTTATCATGCCAGCATTTATATTATAAATCAACAGCTGCAACCTAAAGTTAAAAAGATGCCAGAAATATGCATAGGTTGTATCAATATTTGCACATGGAGCCTAGAACATAAATTAGTTGATACTCAACACTTAAAGCTTCCTCTATCAAGTCGCAATATTTAAAGGTTAAAGATTAGACATGCTCCCTCTGGTGTTAAACTAAGAATACACGGAATACATGCTGTTTTCTCTGACATGATGGTTGCTTGGCCATCTGTTCCATTAAGCAAACCCTTTAACTTTGGCTACTAATGTCTGACAAACCTTCACCGATAATGCTACAGTTTAAAGACTGATACAATCTAAGCACAAAAGCCGCATCCACAAAATGTTTATGTTATATTAAATGAGCTACCGTGTTATCAGAGAGTACCATTAAGGGATTACACATTAAAAAAATCTGTTGCAAATAAGTGGTTTGGGACAAATAGGTGTAAGACTTGGTAAACTACATGGAAAGTCACACTTCGTCAGTCCCCTTAAGCATCGCAAGCCTGAAGAGTTAAAGTCTGCCAAATTCAAGTTATTCAGTAACATCAACGATGCAGAATATTGAACAGCACATTTCCTTCTAAATATTAGCTTGCAGAATATTTAAGACAGACAGGAAAAGCCAGAAGAATTTACAGTGGCACATGATTATGTTTGTAAATACAGCAACAACTGAGCGAAGTTTTCAGCCCTCCGCTTGACAAGCTCAGGTGAACCATTCCCCGCACAGAGCCTTAATGGAGTCAAAAAGCCTCCTTACACAAATCCTCTTGCAGAATCCGGCCCCAAGATCATGTCTAGACATGAACATTAATCCCAGGTGTAACTATAACAAATGTTTTTACTAATGTACCTTTTAAACAAAGGCTTTACACCTGGTGTGGGCTTGGCAAATTAAGTTTACGCGTACATTCCCTGATTATGGTCAGTACCAGACTGAATGCCAGGGCAGCCGACAGTAAATACAACTGTGTAGTTTCCAATCCCAAGCTGAAGAGAATCTAACACTCAACTGCATGACTTCACAGTTTTTATTTTATTTACAACCAGCTCTTTGCAGTTGAGAGAAGATGCTCTCAGTGCAATGGGTTCACTGCACATTGGAAATATTGTTACTAAACATTCTAAGAAACACACTTGTTAAATATGACTTGATCTTCCAAACCATGAAAGTTACATGTGTTTTACCTTCCTGGAAATATTTGTGTTTATTTCTCTAGTCTTCTGCAGACCAGAAATAATATAACCACAAAGTTTAGAAAAGACAGCAAAAACCACTATGATTATTAATGGATGCAGGTTTTGGGGCCTCTTTAAAACCTCAAACCACAACAGCACACTACCTGAAACATATCTGCTGAAAATGGCAAGCACCTGCATCACGAAACAGAACTTTTGCCACCACCACCACCAGCAGAAAGTTTACGTCACTGCATACACAGCCCCTGATCCGTATCTTTCCACTTTCTTACTGCTATGCCACAGACCTAAGCTTGAAGGTCTGACAAAGTGCTTTCCACCTTGCTCACCGAGGTGCTCAAACCAGTGAGAAGCTTCATGTTAGGATATAAAGAGATCACGTTATGGTTGAACCTCAAGATGCTGCCCTCTACATATTATCAAGAAAGTAGCTTTTATGTCAATAGCTATTGGATTAATACTTTGTGTTTTCATTCTCTCAGATACGCAAGTAGACAGTCTGCAGGATCAAGCCCCTGTTTTGGTTTTTTTTTATTATTTTGGAAACATTCAAGTACGCTCAGCAGAGGAATTATTACTCATTTAAACCAGTGCTTTTCACCTTATGGCCCACCAATTCCGTGGACCACTGCTGGGGACTAAACAGAGGTCAGCAAGACAAGCGTTTTGAGTGCAGCGTTACACCGGCCAGAGAGATCCGCAACTCCCTCCAGGTACAGCTGGGAACCCCACCAACAAAACACCAACCAAAAAAAAAAACGGGGAACCCCAAAGTTGGGAACCGCTGCTCTAAAGTTGCAGCGCACGGCGGTACGCGGGACACCGGACGGTGCGATAAGGCGGGGGGGGGGGGAGGTCGCGGCGGCCCCGGCAGCAGCTCCCCCCCCCACCCACGCCCCCACCCCTCCCCCGCCCCGCGCCCCCCGGCCCGGCCACGGGGACCCCGCGGCGCACGCCCCCGCCGGCCCCCCCGCCCGCCACTGCTTCAGCCGCTCCTTCCAGTCGGTCAGCTTCAGCTCCAGGTCACCCCGCCGCTCCCCCTTCTGCCGGCACTGCTCCTCTAGCACCGCCACCTGCTGCTCCAGGTCCTGCAGCTTCGTCCCTGCTTACACACAACCCCCAGCTCAGCACCTTCACCCGGGAGTGAGGCCGTGGGAACAGAGAATCACAGAATGGTTTGGGTGGAAAGGGAGTTTTAAAGGTCATCTGGTCCAAACCCCCGCAGGGAGCAGGGACATCTGCAACTAGAGCAGGTTGCTCAGAGCCCTATCTAACATCACCTTGAATGGGACATCAACCAACTGTCTGGGCAACCTGGGGCCAGTGTTTCACAACCTGCATTGTAAAAAAATTCTTCCTCTCTAGTCTAAATCTCTCCTTTTTTAGTTTAAAACCATCCCCCCTTGTCCTGTCACAACAGGCCCTTCTAAAAAGATTGTCTCCATCTTTCTTATAGGCTCCCTTTAAGTATTGAAAGGCACAATAAAGTCTCCCTGGAGCCTTCTCTTCTCCAGGCTGAAAAACCTCAACTCCCTCAGCCTGTCCTCAGAGTAGAGGTGCTCCAGCTTACTGATCATTCTTATGGCCTTCTGGACCCACCCCAACAGGTTCATGTCTTTCTTGTGCTGAAGTCTCCAGAGCTGGGTACAGTACTCCAGAGAAGCCACCCATCCTTCCGGACAGGGACACTAGATGGGGCTGCCAGCCCAGCAGCATGCTGCAGCCAGCCTGGCTCACCCCCACAGTGCCACCACTAGCCCAGCGTCCCCCATCCCACCCCAGCTTTGCAGCCCTGCCCCTGTACCAGAGTGCCTTTGAGCAGCGCTTGGACGGCACCAACCTACCTGTGCTGCCCTTCATGGTTTCCCGCAACTCTCGTTTCTCTTTTCGCAGCAGCACCAGCTCGCTGCGGATCGATGCTTTCTCCTTCTCCAGCTTCTCCTTCTCTGTCAGAAATCGCCTGGCATCCTCCTCAGCCCTGTTCTTCCCATACCTGTACTGGTTGGCATCTGCACGCACAAGGAGAGTCCATTATGAAGGCTCTGACCCTGGCTGCACCGATGCCACCTGCAATCCAGCTGAGCTGGCACAGCACAACCCACCACCCATGTGCCAGGGCCAGCCAGCTCCAGCCCAGCTGCAGCCCCCTCGGGGAAACAGCCATCCTCCCACACCGGCCAGGGTCCCCCTGACGAAGTTTGGGGCCGAGGGTCCCCACTCACTCGATGCGTGCCTCTTCACTTTCACTTGGGGGTCAACCCGCCGTGACTTCTCGCTGCAGGAGGAGGCGTGGCGCTTCACCTGGGCCCCTGACGGCCGCCCCGGCTCCTCCTCGGCCTGCAGCAGGGGCGGGAGGGACAGTGGCTGAAACACCTGAGAGGCCATCACGGCCTGGCCAAGGTTCCCTAGGGCATCTCCTGTAGCCCGGCCATGGCGGTGAGTGAGCCACACAGCCATGCTCACCTGAACCTTCTCATAGGGAACGTCATCGTATACCACGCGGGAGGAGTCTGGTCGGTGGTCCTGGGAGGAGCTGGCCCACCTGCAAGAGGAGGGATGGGGCCTTTGTTTCCAGGATATCCTTGCTAGCCCCTCAGTGAGCCCCTCCATCTCAAGAGGGCTTCCTGCATTGCTCTTCCAGCTTCACTCATGAGCACACTACCATACCCTGCTCTACCCTACCATGCCTATCCCTTAAGACTTTCTTCAGTGCCGATGAAACACCTTTGGTTTTCCATTCTGCCCAAGGGAAACTGTCCTGCTTCAGGAACCACCAACCCCTGGGATGCTGACTGTCCCCAAGATGACAGGACAAACTGTGTCCCAGCCTGTGCCATTTTAAGGAGCACAAAGGGATGGGGATAGCAATCCTCAGCCCAGCACTCTGCCCCCAGCACAGCCCCTTCCCAGCCTGTGGCACAGCAGGAGGACAGCCTTACAGATAGGAGTGCCTCACAGCCGTCACTATGTTAGCAATCGTCTCCACGTCCACGTAGTCATAGTGCAAAGCCTCTGGTGCCGTCTGCGAGCCTGTCTCCACCAAGAGGAGACCGAGCCAGCGGCCCAGGTCTTCAGAGCAGCTTGCCTGGAAGAGAGCGAAAGGGTTGGTGTGCCTGCCCACCCAGCTCCTGGCTTCCCAGTGCAAAGCCCTGCTGTGGAGAAGGGCCCTCTGACCTGAAGCATGTGTGCAAGACGTAGGAGGGTCCAAGAGGAAGCACACATGCAGGAGGTCCCAGCCCCAAACCTCCAGCCACCCTCTCCACCCCGCCTGCTTCAGCCCTGCCAGCCTCCTGCCTGCCTCCAGCCTGCAAATATCATGTGGCCACCCCCAGCTCACCCAAATGATGCCCTTGGCTTCCTTAACATGCAGGGAGGGAAAAGCAAGGCCTTGCTCACATGCAAGCGTTGATCATCACAAGAGATACTCCCTCAGCTTGGCAACCCCTCCTCCCCTGCCCACTCTACTGCCTGCTCACCTCCAGCGCAGCCACCTCCTGCCCATTGCGAAGGATGCGGAAGGCGAAGGGGTGTTTGGGGCCCAGCCCCGGGACCACCTCGCAGCCTCGGAGGACGATAGCGTTCACATGGGTCCGCAGGTCGGTGCGGTCCTTGTGGAAGTAGAGGGTGTTGCCCTTCAGGCGACACCAGCGCTCCTTCCAGCACTGGTTAACCAAGACACTGAGGTAGCCTGGGGGGTGGCAGGGGCAAGGGAAGGGTCTCAGCATCTGCTCCCCTGGACCTTGGGCAGGTGTTAATGAGATGTGGCTGCCCAGAGATTACACCATAGCCCTCTACCCTTTGCTCCTTCTGTGCCTCATTTTCCCCCCAGAGAGCCAGCGGGGACACACTGGGCTCAGATGAGGTGCCAGCTCAGTGCAATATAGACACCCAAGCCTGTTTTCTGCGACATGGGTGGCCCCTTGCTCCTTTCCACTATGGGAATTTGTGGAGCTGGGACTGGGCACTGTTTTGTAATATGAGGTAGTGTCACAGCCCCTCAACAGCTTGGTGAGCTTGCCCCCAGCCCACTGCTCCCTTACCACCAGCTGCCCCCGCTATGGCCAGGCTGGGGGGAAGGGTGCCAGCTCCCCACTGCTCCCAGCCCCACATGAGCCAAGCCCTGTCTCTACCCCTGGCCCACACGAACCGCAGCAGGGGATGTCCTCTTCAGTGGAGGAGGTCTGAGTGTCCTCTGAGGAAGGCTTCTTCTTGGAGAAGCTGATGATCCTGGTGATCTTCTTCCCCGCCGCCCGGCTCATCGAGCCCTTCAGTTCAGCCAAGCCACTCTTCTTGCCTTTCCCTGGAAGGAGGACAGGGTAGCTGTGTGCCCCAGGTGCATGTCACTGTATCCCCTCTCACTGGGAGAGGATGCTCCCCAGCTGTGCCTCCCCCACCCCCCAAGCTGGGGGGACAGCATGCCTGGCTGGGGACAGGGGTGGTACCGTGCTCGCCAGGCTCTCTGCGGGCTGCCGGGGAGCCCGTCTCGCCCGTCGCCACGCTGTCCGAGTCAGAGGTGTGCTTTTCCTGGGACAGCCGCTGCGGGGGGAGCAGAGCAGGAACCCTGTCAGCAATGTTCACTATCGGCCCTTCGTGTCTTCCATGCAGGGCTGGGATGTCTCCCATTGCCAGAGGAGCCCCGTTGCCCTTCCCGAGGGGTGGAAAGCCCCATAAACCCTGCAGAGCTGCTGTGAGGATGGGAAGGACTCCTCATGCAGCACCAGCTCAGTGCTCCCCTGGCCCTGTGTTCCCCAGGCTCAGCCACAGCAGCCCCATGCAGTACGTTGGCAGGGCAGTTAGAAACCATCACCTTATCCAGGTCCATCTTGCACGGCATCACTGGGGAGGTGGGGGCTTCCATTCCTCCCACTGCTGGACTGCTGGCTTCCTTTATCACCTGCAGAGACAGCCCCCAGCAGCCACTCAAAACAGGCCTGAGGGACAGGGCTGCTCCCCCTGGCTCAGCAGGCTCCTGCCTCACTGCAAGAGCTAGGCTGATCCATGAGAAGAGAGGTCCTGGTCTCCACAGAACAGGACAGTGAGTCCTGCTTGAGGCACAAGCCCGATTTGCCTGGGGGATTGCACACACCTTGGCTCCTTCAAAACTGCAACCAGCTTTGCAGATTTTGTCACAGATTTTTGAAATCTCAGAGGTGAGGGACTTGGGTGCCAAGCCACACAGTCATCCTGCCAGCACAGGACACCTCATGACGCCTGTTTTACAGGCAGGCACAGTGTGGCTTGCCCCGCCATGTAAAATAACCCTGTTCTCCCCCACTGGGGGTAACAGCTGGGTTTGTGGTGTATGCAGAGGCTCCTTTCCCACCCATGGCCCCTTCCCCATGGCCCCCGCCTCCTGCCCCCGAACAAAGGCAGGAAAGGGCTACAGGGAAGAGAAGGGGAAGAGCAAACATCCCCACCCGCAGGGGCTATTGTCGCCGGAGACGCCCAGGCCCTGGGAAGCAGCTGGCAAGTCCCCTCCAGACGATAAGAGACAGGAGCAAAGCCCCTTCCCCTTCCAGGGAGGGAAGTACCTTTCCCAGGGCAGCTCCCTCCACAGCTCAGCCAGGGAGGATGCCAAGGAAAGTCTGTGGCCCCCTTGTCAAAGCAGGGGGTAGCCACCAGCATGCCAAGGAGAGTCTGCAGCCCCTAGGCAAAGTGGAGGGCAGCTGCAGTACCTTCAACCACTCCTCAGCCTGCTCCTTGCTCTGCACAGCCAACACCAGAGCCTCAGCCCCTGGCAGCGAGAACCGCAGCTCATGCTTCTTGCGTCGCCCGTCCTTGGGGACATAGATGACATTGCAGGTGGCCAGGGGCACCTCCATGTGTGGCTGCCGGTCTTTGGAGCTTTTGTAGCACTAAAGGAAGCAAAAGGAACTGCTCAGGGCTCAGCAGAAACCTGCCCGTCCCACTGCTGTGCTGGGTAGAGCTGGCATCCCTCTCAGGGTCCCTCACAGGTGGCTCAGTCTCGGTGACAGCTTTAGTGGTGGAGGGCTGCAGGGTGCCCTCTCACTTCACGGGGTCCCAAAAAAGAGGAGCCCTCTGTTCACTTGCAAGGGAAGCAATGGCAGCCTCTGCATGTGCTGGAGGGCAGGGGCAGCCTTGGGGCAGGGTTTGTCTTGGACAGTGCTATTTTTCTTCAGCTTGGACCCAACCACTTTCATAGCCCACCAAGGGGTTTCTGCCCCCCACCAGCTCTGGGCTCACCAGCAGTTTGCTGTCCCGTATGATGGTGAGCTGCTTGGCCCACTGTCCGAAGCGCTTCTTACGCAACAGGAAAGCACAAATCCTGCAATCCTTCACCAGGTTCATGGAGGCTTCCTCTGACGGCCACTGGTGTGTCAGCTGCTGTCCCTTCCCCTCCTCCTCCTCCTCATCATACGACTCATAAGAGCTGCTCATCGCATCCGAGTCATTGTCTGGAAGGAAGCAGGCGAGTCACCCCGAATGGCACCCCGGGCCCTGCCTGTTGGGCACACTCACACGCTGCCAGGGCTCCCCATGCCCAGCACGCTCCAGCACAGAGCCTGAGCTGGGTGCCAGGATGGATGGACACCATGTCATCCTCTGAAAACAGCAGCATTTTGACCCCAGCTGCGTCCATTTCCCTTCCAAACCAGGCAGGATGCTTATGGGCCAAATGCCAGTCCCAGGTGCATCTATCCAAACCTCTGGGCTGGATTATTTGCAAGGCTCAGACTTTGAAATCCTGTGTTAAACCTTCTGCCTGCCACAGAGGATCATGTGCTGGCCCTCTGCCCCACACCTCTCATGCACAGCACACAGGAGCAGGGCTCTGCAGCAGAGTCTTTACCCTGGCCTATCTCTGCCATGACAGGTTGTGAGGCAGGGACATCCCTTCCCCATGCTGGTGACAGACACAGCGCAGACTACATCCCTTCCAGAGCACGAGGGCTTGCATGACAAACAGCATTCCACACTCTGCTTTTTGCCCAGCAGCCTCTGACATGTGAGAAGTCCTCCAGCCTCAGACCCCTGGCCGTCAGCCTGGTCCTCTAGCCCTCATCTCAAAGATGAACTTTGCTGAAGCTCTCCCCTTCCTGGTGAGGACACACAGATACCTACAGGAATTTTTTTGCTCCCCATTCATCCTGGTGACAGGGTAGTTGCTGTCTGCATCCTCATAATAGCCATCCTCGATGGAGTTGGGGGGGCTGGAGCTATCTGTGGAGGAAGCAGAGGGCAGCTGGAGCTGTTACACCTGTTTTCCCCCAGGGATGCTCCAAGCAGTAAGCCTGTGAGTGGAGGTGGAGCAAAGAACACCCTGCCAGGGCACCTCAGCATAGTTCCCCCCATGGCTCCAACCTCTCCCCACCACCACTTTTCCAGTCAAGCTGGAGCAAACAACTTGCAACAACAGCTCAGTGGGATGGGGTGGGAGCAGGACAGGAGTGATGCTGGTGGGAGAAGAATGTTTCCTTCTCCAGGACAAGCCATTATGTCCACCGTGGGCTGCCTGCTTTGTGAGGTGGGCGGGCAGGCAAGGGGATTCAGTGGGCAGCTTGTGGGGCTCCCCCCACCCTCCTGCCATCCTGGCATGGAGCAGGACTCACTGCGGGAGGTGATGTACTCAGGAGCCTTGCCGGGGCCCAGGGGCAGAGCTTCTTCGTAGTAATCCTCAGGCGGGGGAGTGGTGGGCAGCGGTGGAGCAGGGTCCCCAGGAACCTATGGCAGAAACACCACCGCCATTAGCCAGGCAGTGGAGAGTGTCATGAGTCCCAGCAGCTACCGCAGTGACAAGGGACAGGAAGGGGTCCCAGCCGCAGCCACTGCCACCTCCCTGTGCAGTCTCAGAGCAGACCTCGCAGGTGGGCATTCAGGGACTTACAGCTTTTGCCGCCTGGCTCCTCACCAGCTCCAAGCCAGCTCCGTCGCTGGTGTCCCCCTCCTCCTCCTGCATGTCCTGGAGATCCCGCAGGTCACAGTCTACCCAGGGGTAAGCGGAGAGGGTGAAGGGAGCAGGAAACCCCAGAGCTGGCCTCCCCAGCCATGCCCTCCAGGGATCCCCAAAGCAAGTACGCATGGCCTTTCACTGGGAAGGTGCTGGGAGGTGGGCATCACTTGAAAACACAGCTAGTCCATGGACCCACCATGGCTAGCACCAAACAGCTGTGGGGGAGCGGGAGCAAGGGCACAGGGTGATGAAACCCATCCTGGGCACAAGACTACAGCTTTCTCTCTCCACCCCTGGGGTGACCCAAGAGCCCCTGCTGTCAGTGGGGACTTCAGGGCCAGCACTGCACCCACCCAGTGTGACCCCCAGGACATGACTCTGGGTTGGCTGCACATACCAAACTCCTCAAAGAGAGATTCCACAAAGCTGGTGCCATTGCTCAGGGACGCCGTGTTGACATACATGTAGTTCATGTCCTTCCCTGGGAGCGAGGGGGATGCTCTTAGCCCGGGGGTGGGCAGGGTGGCCGGGATGAGCACCAGCATCCCTCCTCCCCACAAACACTGACCCAAGAACACAGGCCAGCCCACCCCACCATGCCACAGGGCACTCCTCCAGTGCAGGCATCTGGGGAATGAAGGAACCCCCAGGGATGCTGTTACCCCCCCCCCCACCAGGAGGGCAGGAAGGTGAGAAGGCTGTGGAAACCCGAGGTGCACAGTCCTCCTGACTTCCCACGGAAACCCCTGCGCTCAGCAGAAACTGGTGGCAGGAAGAGCTCTGTGAAGAGACGCTTCCGCAGGGAGTAGCCCCCTGCAGCCACGGCAGGGCTGACTCCAGTCCCCACGCCCAAGGCCAGAGAGGCTGGGAAGCGAGAGTGAGGAGCAAAGCACTCAGAGGAGGCTGAGCAGGTGCTGGGCACAGATGCTGCTCATCCCTCCCCTGCAGATGGTTTTCCCCACCCCACTGGGGTTTTGGCACAGAGCAGCAGCTGGGGACACTGCCCCTGGGGACAGCCACTGGGCACCACAGGAGCAGGACACAAACCTGCAGGTGGTTGCAGCTTCTGCAGGATGGTGGAGACAGCCAGCTTCTTCTCCTGCGTGGTGGCACTTAGGTACTCGTGGTCCAGCAGCTTGAGCAAGACACTGAGCTCTGGCAGGAGCTGGTCCAGCACTAGGGGAAGCAGGAAAAAGCATGTCAGCTAGGATGGTGTTGGGGTGCTGGGGTTAAGACAAGGCAGAAGGGGTTGGAGCATGTGGAAGACCCCAGGGTGCAGATCTTCCCCAGCTGGCCCAGCACAGCTCAGGCAGCGTTTGCTAGGAGCACACATGCTCCTTCCATGCACAAGCTCTTCCACCTGCGTGCAGACACCAGGATGCAGCCTGCTGAGCCTGGGAATGGAAGCACCAGCTCTGCAGGCTACTGGACACCTATCAAAGGGCTCAGCACACATTTTTCCACGCAGATAAAACTACACCTCTGTCTGCCCAACAGCGTATTGTTGCTGCCGGTGCCTCCTTGCTGTAACAGACACTGGGTGTGGAAGGAAGGAAGGAAAGGAATCAAAACCCAAATGCCATCTCCAGAGCCACCTGGCAATGCCACCCACAGAGATGTCCTCCCACCTCTCCTCACCTGCTGGGGGACATTCATGTTCCCCTGCTGTGCTCAGACCACCTGTGACCTCCCAGCCCAGTGCTCCCTCTTTATACACAGGCTAAAGCCTTCCTCTCTGTACTCATCAACACCAGCTCCTCAGCCCTGCTGTCACTCCTCCCCTGTATCATCCCAGCTCATCCACACCGCTCCAAGGCCATCCCACTCCTCCCTCCAGGCATGTAGTCACTGCCCTAAGGGACAGGCCCTGCCCCACACAGGCACCTGAAAGGTACCCAGGAAGGGGACAGGGATTGCAGTACAGGAGCAGCAGCTCTGTATTAGCTAAGCCTTGGTCCAACACACATGGCTCCACAGATGGCCAAGGAGGTCAAAGCAGCTGAAATCTCGGCAAAGAGGAACCATGCCAGAAGCCACCACTCATCCACTTTCCCGTGTGTGGTATCCCAGTACCTGCCAGCTCCTGGGCTGCTGCTGCACCTGAACCTGAGCCCAGCGTCAGCCCAGCAGGCAGAACAACGCAGCCGAGATAGGGAGAGCCCAGCGAAAAGCAAGAAAAGAGAATTTGCTGCAAATCACCATTACAGGCACATGACATAAAAGTAAGGGTCTGCTCTTTGACACGGGCTAGTTTTTACAAAACAAAAAGCACACAGCAGCTGTGGGGTTACCTGTGCAGCAAGGCTCCAGAAAACACTTGGGTGTTTGCATAGTAGAGCAGGGCTACAAAAAAAAAAGTACATCATGGAAGCAGTGAGTATGGGTCTGGCAGCAGCCACCGACAGCTGTAGGAAAATGTGTTGGCCAGGGGTGGGAAGGATGGGGAGGACTTGAACAAGGTAAGCTCTGGACTCCAAATGTCTCATGAGCTCCCCCATACCCAATTCTGCATGTGCACCAACATCCTCATCCTCGGTCTCTTCCTGTGCCTTATCTCCTCTGAGCAGGATAAGAGAAAACTGAGCTGGATCCAAAGCCATGCTCCTGTGTTACCCAGGACCACCCACCTGACCAGCTCCACTGGTATCCTGGGTAGCTCCTGCATGGTCCAGCACCTGCAGGAGAAGGCCTGCACTGGAGAGCAAACCTGCAGCTCTGGAGGCTACGGAGGGTGAAAAAAAAGCTGCAGTTTCTTCCAGTGTAAGCATGAGCAGGATCACTTTTCTTGGCAGCAACAGAAAGTGATTGTGGTGCAGCTGGGGCGGCCTGCAGCTGGCTTTGGGTCCCCAGGGACAGGAGGAGAGGCCAGAGGTGACCACAGCAGCATCTCGGATGTGCTTACTGACGGGGATGGTTTGCAAGGAGGGGAGAGGATGTGTCCCAGCAGCGCGGAGCATCAGGGACACCCTGCCCAGGCGATACCACCTGCACTGCTGCCCCCCAGGTCTGCCAGAGGAAGGGACCTGCAGAGCAGAGCTGGGCAGCAGTGAGGGATGGCATGGGGTATATTTCCCAGGGGAAGGGCAGAACGCTGTGCTGCTGATGGGATCCTCCTTACTCACATTCTTTAATGAGCTTCTGCTGGGCTGCTACAGGTTTGACCTGGGATTTTGGCTGCCTTCCTTCCACCCCTGCAAGCCACAGCATGAAGCAAGTCTCCCAGGACCAGCGGGGAGCAGGCTGGTGCTGCTGCCCAAAGCAGGGACAGCACAGTAAAACAAAATGCTGTTTGAAAGGTTTTTTTGGCTGAAGAGGAACCCAACATGAGTGGGTTGATGCCAGTCAGCACCTGGGCAAGGAGACAGTGTGCCCAGACCCAAATCTCCACCTCCCCAGGACGTGAGGCAGGATGTGGCTCACAAGTCTCTTCCTGACACCCCAGCTAATGGGCTTCTATCTCCACAGACCTTCTGCTTCCTCCTCCCTTCTCAGTGCCAAGCTAAACAGCAGCCTCAGCCCTTTCATCAAGAGCAGCTTTGCTAGTGCCCATCTCCTGTGGGCAGACCAAACCAGGACAGGTACCCCCGAGGAAGAGGCAGAAGCCCCAGCACAGTTCCAGAAGGAGCAAGCAATCCTGGGAGGCTGTCAGCACCCCCTAGCCTGCAGGTAAGGAAAGGACAACCTCAGGGGGAGTGAGGGTCCTGCTCCTTGAGCTGGAAAAACACCCCACAGCAGACAGACAGCCACGGGACCTAGGTCCTCCTGATGCTACACTTGCTGCTTCCCTTGAGCACTCACCTCCTAGGTTGGGGACCTGCTCTGGCCACCTGAGAGCCCCAGAGTGCTGCACAGGCAGGATGGGAGCAGGCTCCTGCTCAGTGATGCAGTGGTGGTGTCCAGGACAGGTGAGACATCCTCCCCTGCAGAGCTTGGTGAGGCAAGGGACTAGCATGAATCAGCTAGGACAAAAAGCAAGATGCCTCCCTGTCCACCCAGCATCCATCTTCCTGCCAGCCCAGCCCAGCCCAGAAGGTTCTCAGCTGGCCATGGGCTCCCATGGAGGAGATGGGGACCATGCACACAGCTTCCCACAGCACACTGAAGCCGTGGTGCTCACCAACACCTCCATCCCCTGCTATGTGTAGGACATATTCTATCACAGCCACCAGCTCCTGTGTCAAGGCTTCAGACTAGCTGAGGGCAAAAGGGCAAGTGGGTTTCTATTAATAGCAAGAAAGCAGGCGGCATGCGTGACGAGGGGGGCAAGGAGACCCCACTGTGCACAAGGAACACGAGTGCCCGATAAGAGAGGTTTGTCACCCAGCATGGCGGGCGGGTGAGCTCATCAGCAACGCCCCAAGCACCAGCTCTGAGCTGGGCGCAGGGAGCAGGGTGAGCACTGAAGGCGCCTTTGTTTCTCCCCAGCTGAGCTGTCCCCTCCATCTCCCTTGTTAAACATCCTCCAAAATACGAGGGGGCGGGGGGTGCAGTCAAAGAGGCCTGTGATCTCATGAGGCTGCACAGCCCGCTGAGCAGAACCTCTGCCTGGGGGAGAGAAGGAAGGGAAGGAATTAATTTCCTACACTCGTTAGGTTTCCAGCCTAAACAAGGTTAACAGGGTGGCTGCAGGAAGCAAGGAGAGATCGCTCCAGGGTTACTCTGTGCAAGGCAACAGGGACAATATGACTGGCCCAAGGCCACCTGGACAACAGGGACCAGAGCGCTACTTTGGCAATAGCTGGCAGGAGTGAGCAATAGACCGCACACCAGCCAGCATCTGGCATCCGTGCCCATGCTGAGGTGGGCAGGGGACTAGGCTCGTGTGCTGAGAGGGTGCTGGTGTTGGTACACAACCCTGCCTTTGGGGTCTGGCACCCACAGTGTGAAATCGTGGAGGCCAGGGACAAAGGTGGTGGCAGGACATCAAAGGGCTCCCGGGAGGAAGGCAGCACAACATCAGAGCAGCCACAGGCACTCAGCAGGTGATGTAGACAAAAAGGGACCTTGCATCCCCCGCCTTACTCATGGGACACCTCCTGCTCTGTGCCTGCCTCTGATGTTGACAAATGGCGTCCACTTTCTGCTTTCTTCTGGGGCTTCTCTTGCAACCAAAATCCCGTGGGACTGCACCACTTCACTGGGCCCAGGCTTTGGACACAGACATTCCAGGACAGGGAGCAACGCCAGCCTCCCCTCCCAGGAACTCACTCCTCTCCACATATGCAGCCTGTCCCACTGCCGTGGCAGGATGGGGAGATGTCAGTGACATCTCTGAGCCTGGGAACACCAGTAGCTGGGGCAGCAGATGGCTTTAGCGTTAGCTAACTCTGGCTGAGTGGGCTGGGGGCCCCAGGGCAGCTCTGATGGAATGGGTTGAGCTGGGGGATCAGCACCACAACGCTGCTGCTGTTCGGGACTGCGAAGCTGTATTTTCTCCGTTGCTAAAGCCTGACCTAGAAGCAGCACGAAGCATGATGCTGGCAGAGGAGCTGTATCCCCTCCAGCACCCCACCACCTCTCTCCACCCTGCACCCAGGCCAGCTCTATTTTTAGACCATACAAGTGCTCCCCCCACTCAGGGACCTGCTTCCTCAGTGAAGAGATAAGGGTCTAGGCGCAGGCTGCAGAGCCCATCTCCCCCTCCCTGGCCTCTGCTCTGTCACAGGAGCAAAATCAGGTCTTACTCCAGTAACCTGCAGAGAGGAGGCAGAGGAGGAAGAGGCTCTGGCCAAGCCAAAGCAGGAGTTTCCTTGTGTATAGACCCAACTTTTGCAGGAGGAGAGCTAAGAAAATGCATGTGGAATTATCACCTCAAGCAAAGCCGGTCTGCAGCCTCTAAAGAGAGTCCTGGGGAGAGGAGATGCTGTTTCACAGCACCCTAAGGCTGTGAGGCTGCTGCAGTGGGAGGTGCAGGGGGATGCCTGTGCTGCAGCCACAGCTCTCCCATCCTCTGCCTGCCCTGGCCATGCTTCCTCTAGCGCCAGGTGAAGGCTGGGGGCGAGGGGGGCTGGGGGGAAGTCGGATGCTGGGAGTAACGACCATTGTTTGTAGCTAAAATAAAAACCGAGTAAAAATAAATCCTTCCTGTTGGCGTGGGCAGGGTCCTGTGATGCTCTGCCTGCCTGCGCAGGGCTGCTTAGAGCAGCCACTGGCAGTAAACAAACTTTATACCTCCTGGGATGTTATAAATAGGTGGGGTGTGGACCAGAGAAGGGGGCACAGGCAGGGGCTATCCTAGCACCCACTGACAGTGGTGGGGATGCCCCAGCCCCAGGAGGGAGGTCACCCGCCACATAGGACAAACAGCCCCAGCACTGCAGGAGTTGCTTGCAGCACACAAACTGCTTTGCCCTCTCCATGGGCTGATGTTGAGCCACCTGCAGGAGACACCCAGGCTCTGGGACATGCCTCCATACCTCACTGCCTGCCCCCAGCCTCCTCCTGTCCCAGCAATGGCTGTGGCGAAGTGGGCGTTGACACCTCACTCCAGCCCCAGTGCACTGCTTCCCACCCCAGCGGGGCCAGCTTTCCCCCACCACTGCTCCTTGAGGAAGGCCACGGCCTCCTGAGTGAGTTCTTTGCTGAGCTCCCAGGGCAGTTCCTGTTCCCATTCCCAAGGAGGTTTCTTTCCGATGGGGAGGAGGCAGCCATGCAGCCGGCGAGGAAATACTTTGGCAGGAGCTGCGCAGCGCTCCCAGAATTGTTCCTTTGTGCAGAAGACAGGAGGATAGACCACTGCCTGCCTGCACCCTGCCTGCGGCCACTGCTCCTCTGGTGCTGGCAGGAGCATCCTGCCAAACGGGCAGGAGGAGGATTCAGCTCCTGGGAGGTGGCAAGGGCCTGGCCAGCCATCACCAGCTGGGTGTGGGGCAAACTGAGAAGACAGGGACAGCCCGGTGGGGCCAGGAACACCAGTCTGGAAAGTACCTCCTCCTCCCAGCCCTCCGGTCTGCACAGCTACAGAACAATTTGGCATGCTCCAGCCCGGAGGGTTTTTAGAGAAAAGCCAACCATTAATGATCACACTTGAGCTCTGATAACATCCCTAACAGTGGAAGATTTGCTAAGGGGCTACTCCACCGCACATGAATCATCTCCTGCCTGGAAACAAGGGTCCCTTGAGCAGGGTGGATGGAGGGAGTGCCTCAGACTCCAACATGCCAACAATGTCAGCTGGAGCCTGAGTGCTTGGGGCTGGCTCCTGCATGGACCAGAGTCCCACACTCTCCCCAGCTCTCCAGCTGCCCCAGCCAGTGCCTCTTCCCACTCCTCGCTGTGATTAACCCCTTTGCCGTTAGCTCCAGGACCCTGGCAGCCATCCCTGCTCTCCCAGCCCGAATGCCACAGCATCCCTGGGCATTGTAGAGCACCATGCGAGATCAAATCCTTTGATCCATACCCGAAACTTCCGTCACCTCCCTGCCACCTCCCCATGGCACACCCTGCCAAGCCAGGCTGCAGCAGGCAGGACAAGGACCCACATCTTCTGGGGACCCATCATGATCTTGCAGTAACTAATATCCTTAGCTGATAACCTTGGAAAATCAATCCTGGGAGATGAATGTGAGACCTGCTTGCTTGGGGGAGCAGAAGGTCCCTGCCAGCGCTCCCTCCCAACACAGTCGCCTGCTGGCTTCTCTCCTTACAATGTCCTCAGGGTTCACAGGGCCCCTTCATCCCATTCCAGCCCTGGGAAAGGAGAGGATGAGCAACCAGAGGGGTTAAATAGCAAGAAGGCTGCCCTGGCTGTGGCGGCTGAGCCTCCTTCATCTGTGGCCCCATCTGCTCCAGACGCACACCCCAGTGCTAACAGCAGCTCAGGGGGGGATTCCTTTCCCAGCACGGCCCCAGCAGCATGGCCAGCTCAGCCACTTTCAGCAGTGATTGTGTGAAGGGTCCTGCATCTGGTCCAGTGCCTTTGCCAGTAGCAGCTCATCTCCCCAGTATAAATAGCTCTGCAGGAAGCCTTATCGCATGGCCTTGCTCCCAGCCACTCGCTCACCTCAGCAGAGACTGGCCGAGAAGCAAGTCCAACCCCAGGCAGAGCAGCAGAGTCAAGCTCTCAGCCACACTCTTCCCCAAGCCCTCATGCTCTGCCCTGGCCCTTTGTGCTGAAGCAGTTTCTTGGAGTCCTTGCCACCCCACCAAATAGTGTGGAAGAGCAAGGGGAGCTGCAGCGCACACCCAGGGCTGGTACTCTGCCTGGTGCACCCAGCCAGTGCTGAGAGCATGGGCACGAGGGAACAAGCTGCAGGAGCAATACCCCAAACGTCCCCATCCCATTGCACTCTCTTCTGCAGGAGAGACAGTTTCATGTCCTCCCTCCAGCCTTACACATGGAAACAGGAGTCTTGAATAGAGGGAAGTGTAATTACAGGCAACAGAGCTTGCAAAGAGCAAAGTTTATCACCCACATTCATGCCCCTGCCAGTCCACATGCTGCACAAAACATTGCTCACTGCTGTGGAGCCAGTCAAGCTGCTTCTCTATATAACTGGATTAAAGGAGAAACTGGAGAACAAAGGGATCACGGTGGTTCCCTTCCCACCCAGCCCCATACTGGCAGCACATCCCTTGCAGCACAGCCCAGAGGGAGGGGTGCAGCCCTGCAGCAAAGCCCCAGACTGGGCTGAGGCTCTCCTGGCAATGCCCACACTCAGAGCATGGCTGCGGGTGCAAAATCTCCCCCTCAGCGGCAGCAAACTCACACCCAGAGCTGGCGCCTTCCCCCAGGGCTGCAGCACCCTCAATCTGCCAGCTTCACTTGGCACCCCAGCCCCCTGGGCAATGACTGGGTGTCACCTCCCCAGGGAGCTCCCAACAGAGCCACAGGACACTGAAGGGGCAGAGGTTTTCAGAACAGGCATCACAGCTGGAAGAACCCCCTGGGCACCCCTTGTTGTGCTGCAGGGTATGTCCTTCCCCGCAGCAGCTCCCACCGAAGCGGAGCAGCTTCACACGTGGTGCAGGTAATAATTAACAGGCTGATTAAATCACCCACAAACATCTCTTGTGACCCAGGCAGATAACGACCCTCCAGTGCCCCATGCTGCAGTAGATATCCTTCTCCAGAGGCTGCTGGGGCTGTCCTCCCACAGCTGACAGCTCAGCAGCCCTTTATCGAACTCCCGGAGAAGATTGCGGTGGTTTGCTTTAGCTCCCCGACAACAAACTTTATTCCTCTAACTCGAAAAGGCTGCAGCTGCCCCCACCCCAAAGGAGGAGGGGGTGGTTTCTGGATCACCCTCCCTTACTGCTGAGACGGCAAGAAGCGGGGTAAACGAAAGCACCCATTCGAGATACAGCTGAGTGACCATGGGCATGTCCCCAGGCAGGGCAGGGGTGGCCTCCTCCCTCTGCCCGCTCTGACCCAGGCCCCTGAACCCCAAGGGACTCCTAACTCCAGCTACAAGCTGCTTCCAGCCACAGCTCAGCCCAGTCAACACAATTAGCTCTGCAAACATGTATGGCCCAGATCGGTATATCCAGGCTCCATTTCAAAACGCAGTGCCAGCCTCAGTGGGCATGTGGCACGATGCTTGGCTGGGCCACCCGAGGAGTGGGGCTCAGCGGTTCCTGTCTGGAGAACGCATTTAAATAATGAATGAAAAAGAGAGGTTTGAGATGCCCTTTAAAGGAATAGTCAGGCAGGGGTGAGACCTGCTGAGTAATGTATAAAAAACAAGCCTCAGACAGAGGGGAGATGTTAGTATTAGTGAGAAGCCAGAATAAACTGTTTTCTCCAAGCAAAATTTTGGTGTTGGCCTTCTCCAAACAAACTCTGCAGTGCAGGGAGCAGCAGGTTGGCCTGGGCTCCCCTGCAGCATCAGGAGAGGCCCTGGGACCGGTGCCACAGCCATTTGCCCACCTCTGTGACCACGCTCCATGGCAGGCAGAGCACCAGGAAGCCTCCCCAGGTCACACCTTCCTGCCTGCTGCTATTTTGAAGCTGGGAGGATCTGAAGATCTCACCTCTCTGCAGCCCTTCAACTCCACCAAACCAACTCTCAGCCTCCAGGACAGCAGGAATTGCAGCTCATTGAAGGCACCGTGGTGGGAAACCTGCTGACTCGGCACCCTGGGGTGATGACAGCTCTCCTGGGAGCATGTCCTCCCCACTGCCCTCCAGCCAGGCAGGCATGGCCATGTTACCACCCAGGGCCAGGTGGGTCTTTTAGCCCCACATCTCCAAAATGGACACCCAAGCCCCACTGAAGGGGGTGGGAAGCTCTCTGCATCTCAATAAGCTTCTCTCTTTGTCCTGTACATTCCCCTTTCCCAGAGACAAGATCCAAAATATCTCAGATGCAATACCTGACACATAGGAGCAAAACGGGAAGGCTGGCAGATCTGAGACATGTTTCCAGGAGTCACACGGGGTGGTTATGCCTGGACCTTCAGAAGTAGGGGAGGGTACAGGACCCTCATATAGAAGAGTATGGGCAGAGAGAGCATGGGACTTGCAGGAAGGAGCTGGTGGATTAGCCACCAGCCAGCTCTGCTTCCCCAAATGCTTTCAGCCATGTTGCACAATGTGGATGCCTCTTTTCAGAGGAAAAAAACTCTTGTGGGACCAGAAACCACAGACCCCTGTGGGGGAAATATCCCTGAGGAGCTGGAGCATGGAGACAAGTGCCAGTACCCAGCGTCCTGTATTAGCATCCCTGCCCTGACCTGAGAGGGTCAATGCCTGAGAGTTCAGGAGCTGTGCTGGGAATGAATCTTCCTTGCCTGGTGGGGAAATTGGGACCCCTCTCAGTGGCCACCCCAGCCCTGTCCCTTCAGAAAAGACATGTTCCTGGGCCAGGGCAAGCAGGGCACAGCCGAGGGTCTCTGCATTTGGGGGCCAGGGCCACGCTGCCCCGGAGGAGCCTTGGAAGGCAGGATAAGCGTATTTTCTCAGCTGAGAACAGCCCTTCCGTTTCCTTCCCTTGCCCAGCTCCATCGGGAGCATCAGGTGCAGCAGCAAGGCCACCACCAACAGCATTTCCTACCCACTTAACCCCTGCGGGGCAGGGCCAGAGAGGCAGGAAAGCCAGTTCATACTGGCAGAAAAGCTGACAAGCTTGAGCCCAGGGGAAGATGTGACTGTTCTGGTTATTGCTGATGGCTCTGTCAGTGCTGGGACTCGTTTACTGTACCTGCTTTTAACTCCAGGACACAAAAAGTCAGCTATTGTACCTGTTGCTACATAACTTCTATTCCTGGCTCTGCCCTTTACAACCTCAGTTTCCCAAAGAGTTAGATGACACTAGGACCACATAAAATGGGAGGCTGAACTCAGTGGACAAGGAGCTGAAAAGGGGCTGTTCATCCATCACCAAGCCACGTGGATTTAACATTCACAAAAAACCCAGAAGAAAGCCAAAACCATTCTTCAAGCTGCTCCTTACACACCCCCTGCAATTTGCCAGCAATCAGAGCATACCAGCGTCTCCCAGAGATCCCTCCTATCACTTCCAGGATCACACACACGTGAAACCCACTTCAAAAAAAAAAAAAAAAAAGCATTTTGCGTGTGGAAACCCCTTGCAGCAAAGATCTGTTTTCATTCCAAACTGTTACGAAATCAGTTTTCCCCTGCCTGCCAAAGGGCCTGCCTTTGATGCTATGGGAGTCATCTCAGGAGCAAAAAGGGAAGGTTCTGCAGCAGCCGTACCGTGGGGGCAACCTCGGGGAGGGAGGGCCAAAGAAGTTCTTTTCATCCTTCCCCACTGTGGAGGCTGCAAATTGTCAGCACAGGCTCTGCAGCGGGACCTGAGCTCTGCAAATACCGCAGGGTGACAGAAGGCAGGCTGCTGGTGGCTGCACGGGTGCCCTCCTCACGGGTGGCAGGTCCTGGACTATTTGTCCTGAGGGTGCCCTGGCAGGGGGTGCCAGCCTCTTGTTTGTGTGGCGATAGGGCAGGGCTGGCAAAGACAATGCAGAGCTTCTTGGGAGGCTTCCAACCCAATTGTCCTGCTGCTGCCCTGGAAGAGTGACATTTCATAGATATTCTGCAGGACTGACAGTTGTGCCATTAATTTTAAGGTCCCTTGTGTGCAGGAGATGTGTGCTCCTCAGGAGAGGCCCTTAGCTGTGCAGGACTAGATATTAGCCAGTGAAGGGAAGAGTTAAGGGCATGAGTCTGGGATGCCAGAAACAACTTCAAGCCTCTACTCTGCTAAATCGTTATCTTCTGTCCCCAGCAAGTTATTTGGCTACTGAACAACAGGCAGCTCTTGGGTCAAGCCCAGTTTTCACTCCTTGTCCTCCTCTTCCCACTGTTTAGGATGAGACATCTTCAAAATCTTAAACAAAGTTTTCCTGGGCTGGGATAAGATCGACCCACCAGCTGTGAACCAGAGGATTTCAGGCACATCGGAGCTCAGCGCTGCTCTGTAGCAAAGGGCGCATCAGCCTCGCAGCTCAGCACATTTGCACCGGAAAACAGCATTTCCAGGTCAAGAGCAAACGCGGGAAAGAGGCAGGTTTTCCAGACAGCCCAGGCAGATAGGATAGTCCCCAGGGTCCCTGGCTGGAGGACACTACCCCTGCAGCACTCAGTAAGGACACCAGCCTGCTCCTTCTCCGCTCCAGCAATTCCTGCCATAGCTGGCACCTATGAGGTGCAGGGCAGGGCGGGTCTCTGCCCCTCCAGAGCAGCCAGGCTGGCTTTAACCGGGGTCCAGTACCTCCAGTGCGACAGCATTGCACACAGAAGGGTACTAGGAAATACAGAGGGGCAAACAACTCCAGAGCCTCCCTGCTCCACTCAGCATCAGCATCCTTGGAGCCACCCTCCCACACTGCTTTGCCAAGCACGATGGGGCCAGGGCAGCCTGTGGTGGGCTCATGCCCCTTCCCCATATGCTCCTGGGCTATAAACAGACAGTGGCCCCAGGCAGCTGAGTTTCCAGCGGAAGGAATGGCTGCAATGTGGGGGAGAGCTCAGCACTTGCCTGGTGCTCTAACAGCTGGCCCGGTCTGCGTTGCTCACCCACTCTGCACCCCCTTCCACTGGGCTACGTGCGCAGGGCGGGTGGGATTCCTGCTGCCAGCTTGCAGACGGCAGGTCAGGAATGATCCAGGCTCCCTCCCACCAACCCTGTGGCCTCCCCATTCCTGTGGGTGAGCTGGAGCCAAGTTTATCCCTGACACATCTCTGCCGGCTTTGCTGGATTTAGACTCCAGATAAGTTTGGTGCAGCACCTAAATTCTGGTGGCACAAAAGGTCAGGGTAGAGTCATTAATGAGAAGCCATGTAGTGAGCACAGCCCTGCTAAAGCAAAGGCTCATGGCACAGATCAGCTCCGAAATCATACACGCACATGAACTTCTTCATCAGCACAACCTGAAACAACTCTGCAGACAGCCTGTTTTCCTGGTTAGCTGCTGGTGTAGAGCTGAGCCGCACATCGGGTGCTGCCCAGCCTGTCAGGGAAGGCAGAAGGCTCAGCTGGTGCACAGAAAGCAGTGAAGACACAAGTGGATCATAAAGCAAGTCAGGATACACACAGGGCCTAAGCAGAGCCCCAGATGAAAAAAGGGCTGCCAGAAAACAGGTAGAGCCTGGGGTTGGAGCACAGAGCTCCTACCCCACCACCAGACCCACACTCCTTATTCTAGGTAAAGGAGCCTGGCGAGACTGCACCTTCCCTCCATGAGCCACAGCCCCCAGAAGGATCCAGCAGCTCTGGGTGATGAGCAGGAGGGTCTGGAAGAGGTTTACATTATCAAAGAGCCATCCAGGTGCCAACAGCAAGCACTCAAAGCAAAGCAGGCGGGCACTGCTGCTGCTACCATAGTGGGCACCAGTGAGGGGGATGAAACAGCAGAGTGGCTCTCCCCTGGCAGGGCCAGCCTGTGCAGCGGCTGCACCATGCTCAGGCCCATCTCCACACTGCTCCAGGGTGGTTTTCACGGCATTCCAGGCACCCCCTGCCCTTCCTTGTGGTGAGGACTGAAGGTTGATCTTTGAGATGAGCTAGGATGCAAATAGGGTAGCATCCCACCAGCTTATATGACAAGAGAACAGGGAAGCCAAGACCCTCTCTCCTTTGGTGAGGTCTTCTGAGACCTCAAAGCACAGCTCTGGCATCACATGTCATTTAACAACACCTTCCTTCAGAGTTGGCAAAGCCACCCTGGCTGACTGGCAGGCAGAGCAAGCCACAGCCGTGGGGGAAGGCTGTCCCTGACACTGTCCTTGTCCCCTCCCAGGCTTCTGGGCACTGACACTGCTCTCTGAGCATCAACACCATGAGCTGCAGCCTGAGAGTCAAAGTCCTCACCACTGTGTTTCCACTACGGAAACACCACCCCATCCTTTTACATTGGGAAGGAGAACTCTTGACCTTCGGGTTGTTCTGGTGCTGACCCAGAGCTGCAGGCACAGCATGGCCTGAACTGTCCTGAGACCTCAGTGTGGTTCCAGCCCACAGAGCTGGAGTGATTCCCCCGGCCCCCCTGTTGTCATTTTTGGCTGGTGCTTCTGTAGCACCTCCAAAGACCAGTCAAGAGCCAGGACCCCCATGCTGAAACACATCACCACCTGCTCCTCCTCTGCAGCCCCAGGCCACTCACTGTTCAGCAGCAGCAAGCAGCAATTCCCCTGAAAGACTCCCTCTGCTCCCTCCAGGGACCTGCTGGCCCCAGCAGAAAGCTGGGACCTTCTCTACAAAATTGGCACAAAGCCCTGGCAGGTTTATTCATATCCCAGATCAAAGCCTAACAGCTACGTGAGCCTGATGCCACAAGCTGCAGGCGGGAATCGTACACATGTGGGAACACAGCCGCTTCCCAGCAGGGTGGGGATCAGGCCCTCCACGGCTTTACGAGACCACCGGCATCTTCCCCAGCTAGGGAAACTCTCTGGATCTGATCAGCTCCATCTGGAAACACCAGTCACCTCCCTTTCTACGACCATAATTTCAATTTCCCCTAACAAGTGCTTACACCCCATAGACTTACTTACAAGCCTCTGCTTTCTCATCCACCTGACCAGCAAAGGGAAACTGGTACCAGCTGACGTCCCATCTAGCCCTGCCACAGGGCTGGTGGGGGACAAAGGCACCCTGCGGGGGGGGTCCCACATCAATCCGACGAGCCGCACCGCTCGTCTGGGAAGGGAGCACGACCCACAGCTCCCCCCGGGATGGGACCGGGCCGGGCATCCCCTCTCCCTACCGTGCCAGCCCCGTCCCGTCCCCCCTCCCCTTACCGCTGAGACGGTCCATGGTCCCGGAGCCGCGGGCAGCACCGGCCGGCCCGGGAGGCGCGGGCGGGCGAATGTCACCGGCAGCAGCCGCCTGGCGGGGCCGGGTCTCGGCTTCGGAGCGGCCAATCGCTTCGTCCGCCCCTCCCTCGGTGCGCGGCAGCGCCAAGCACCGGCACGGCCCGGCACCGCACCGAGAGACCTTCCGGAGGGTGTCCCCGCCGCCATCGCGGCACGAAAGTTTGTCCCCTCACCTGCATCCCTGCAGCACCCACCTCCCTCCATGGCCGAGGGTGTCCCGGGGTTCCGCCTACCCCGTGCATCGCCCCCAGCTGCTGCCCCGGCACTGGCAGCGTCCAGAGGAGGGTGGGGGTTCAAGAGTGGGCCACCTCCACCCGCCCGCTGCCTGCCCGCGAGGGTTGCTGGTTTGGGCAACTTCAGTTTGGGCCAAGATCTAGAACTAATTCCCCCACCCAAACACAAAGGCGGTGAGCAAGCAGAGCTTCCCCCAGCACGGCACTCCCTGCCTCACCCGTGCTGTCCCTTCTCCCCCCGCCCCAGACCCTTTCATACCTGCTCCCTCTTGTCCTTCATGTGCCCAGCCTCTGCCTGGCCATGGTGCTCATACCACCGGCACCGTCCTTCCCAACAAAAACTGCAGGGGAGACTTGTGGGGTGTGCATGGGAGTGTCCTTCATGTGGAGAGCACGTGGCAGCAGGGACAGTGACTCCTGGCCCCCCCAGGACAGTTTCTCCTGGTGGCAGAACTTCATCTGAGCCCTCCCCTGGGCACAGCAGGCTGTGACAGAAAGGTGATTTGGTTTCACATGTCCCCAGTTATCATCTGGGAAAGCACTAATTGAAATATTAGATGCGCATGAGCCACGGGCCATGATGGCTTCCCCATTTCGGGCACACAGCCCAGGACAGTCTGGAGCCAGTGGTCTCTCTCGTACACTGCTGTGCCCAGCTGGGACCCAGCCCTGCCCTGTTCTCCCCAAACAGCTCCTGCCCGCCCCGTATTTGCTGGTCCCTCCCTTCTGGATCAAGCCCTATTTTTCTCCCATATCCCGGGGTCACCTCTGGGGCTGTGGTGCTCACAGGGTGCTCGCAGGCCAGGGCTGCCAAAGTCCACTGAGCTCCAGCTGCTTTGTGGCTGGGGCTTGCTAAGCAGCTACATGCAACTGTGGGCTCAGGCAGTAATGGCTTCCAGGGCAGGGATGGGTGCTCTCTGCTCACCCCATGGCAATGGGAGCCCCTGGGGGCCCCATGGGGCATCTGCTGCTCCTGAACAGCATGGGCTAGAGAGGCTTCCTTGGCACCGAGAGATAGCACTGAGCCCTGCCTCAGTTTCCCCATCTTTGCCATGCAGGTAGTTGTGGGGAACAGTTAGTTGCTGTCCATAAAATGCTTTGAAAATGAAAAGACTCCTGCTGGTTTATTAATAATAATATCCTCCAGGCTTTATCACTGAAACTGCTGCTGGAGATGGAAGTTTCTTATAGCCACAAATGGTTGAGCTTGATTTAGGGAGCTGTAGTTTATATGAGTAAAACCATTATAAATAAAGTTGGTTCATTTACTGCTGCGCTAAAGCAGACAGGAGCAATTACCAGTGCAATATTGCCATCTCCACCTCAGTCCCCAGCCCCTTCCACGCCAGTGTAAATGCTCCCAGAGCTGCAGCTGATGGGAGATCTCCTGCCCCCAGCACCCCAGACCTTGCCTCCTGCAGAAGCCCACTGATGGCTTTTTGGGCAACAATCTGTGTGGCCTCAGCACCCAGCGGTGGTGTTGCTAGTGGCAGGGAGGGCATTTGATGTACCTGATGGGAAACATCAAGACAAGGTTTCAAAAAGGACCAGAACAGGCAGCAGCACTGTGCAATAGCACAGTGAAGGTGACACTCTCACTGTCCTCTCCCAGGAGCCCTGCTGACCCAGCTCTTGCAGAGGTGCTCTGTGGGTTACTGGCCTGTTTGTGATGGCTCAGTCCTGTGGTATGCTTGATAACTCTGCGAGACAAGCAAATAGAAAACCAGAGCACCACAGACACCAGGGTAGATGTTTGTGTGGAAATAAGCCTATTAGTTGGAAAGGGGGGGGAAGGGGGGGAAAGGGGAAAAAAAAAAATCCCACCAGTTTGCAGTGGAGTGAAGGCTGAATGTCCCGGGTGATGGCCATCAGCAGTTAGTGGGATTAGCCTCCCCAGCTTCCCTTCTCTGGCCTTGCCCCCAGCTCCCTGCCCAACTGCTCCCACTGCTGCTCAGGTGGTGCTGGGACCTCAAGAGCAGCAGGGCTGGGTGCTCACACCACCTCTGGCAGGGCCCTGAGGCAGAGTGTCCCAGAACTGGCAGCAGCACAGCTTGTCTGCTCTCTGGTCTTGCTAGCCCTGGACAAACCTGCAGCAAGAAACTGCACAAGGAAGGGGGCAGCTTTGGCTGTTTAATTTGGGATGGCCTGGAGAGCTGCTGCTCAGGCGACTGGGGAGGAAAAACTGGCTCTGGAGCAATACGGCGTTTGCAGGGCTCAGAACACAGGGCAGGTGCTCCCTGACCCACAGGCATGCACCCTGCTCCCCGTGGGGTCCTCACCATTTCTGCTTGCCCCCCTGCCCCAAGCTCTTGTGTTTCTGATCCTGAAGGTGACATTGAAGGTGCCCCAGAGGTGTGGCCATGTTAAAGGTGGAGAGGGCAGTAAGGAGCCCTTGGTGAGATGCTGCTTTCCTGAAACTGTACCCAGTGTCTTTTCCAAACCGTAACTAAATACACAGACCAGCTGAGCAGAGAGGGGATGGGACACCCCTGTCCCACCCCCCCATCCCCGGGCCCTGCTCTCCCCCAGCCCTGGGTGCTGTGACCGCAGCAGGAAAATCCTCCCCTCTACGTCCCTGGGGGACAGCAGTGACAGAGTCCAAGTGCTTCGGAGCCCACGTGGCTTTACCTTCTGGGAGAACCCCAAGATCAAGACAGAAACAGGGTTGGAGAAGAAAAGGAAACAAAGAGTGTTAAATGATCTGCGAGACTCCAATTCACTCTCAGGGGTGCAGAGGGACCCTCTGCCATGTACAGCACCGAGAATCATACAGAGCTGCAGTATAGAGATCTTTCTATGTATATATTTATAGGTATGTATATATTTATAGTGCACTGCTTTTAAAACAGCCGGGCCTGCTTCTTCAGCTCGTTCCTCTTCCACAGGGCCAGGCGGTCGAACTCAGCGATGGTCATGCCAAAGATCTGGTAGAACTCCTCCTGGGAGAGGTGGCGCTGGGGAGAGACAGGATGCTGGGCCAGGGCTGGGGACTGCAGCCTCCACCTGGGGCCAACGGGCAGCACACGGGTCATATGGCTGCAGGGGGTGTCAGATGGCATGAAGGGTTCTGGTGTCCCATGAGGGTGTCTGATGGCATCCCCTGTCTAGTTGGGTGCAATCGGGTGCTACAACCCCCAGCAGTGCTCACTTGGGAGAGGGGGAGCACCCAGCTCACTCCGGCTCCTGCCAGACACACTTGTGATGTGGGTGTGGGGAACAGCTCTGTGTGACCGGTGCAGAAGCAGGACCAGCACCATGACAGCCTGCTGACACACATGTGCTTCTGGGGAGCCATGGAGATGCTCCCCACACTTCCACAAGCCCCTTGCAGCCCCACACTGCCAGCCAGGACTAAGGGGACACCCCACAGGATTGGGTCCCTCTGAGCCCCTAGGAGATTGCCCCGGTGGAAAAGGCTCTCCTCACCTCTAACCGAGTCCTGTCCACATCTTTGGGTAGCTGGTTCCTCCCCCTTGTCTTCACCAGGAGCAGCTCATAGGGGTATATCTGCACAGGGACAGGAAGACCATGGGGTTGCTCCAAAGCCAGAAGAGGACAGTTGGGGCACAGCTGGGAATAAGGTTGTGGGGGCCACCAGGGCAAAACCTCCTCCTGCTGTGCTTAGCAGTGTTTGGGTGGCATGGCTGCCTCCAGGGTTTGGACAGGACAAGACAGAGTGGGGACTTGCTCTCAGGGTGACCCTGATCCACCTTGAATCACCTTGGTGGCTCTGCAATAGCCTGCTCACTCTGTGAAACCAGGAGTGACCCATGGACAACTGTGAGGGAACCACCAGCACAACCACCCTTCCCTATTCCTCACCCAGGAGACCCTTCTGCTTGGCCAAATGCTTAGGACCTTGGCAGGAGGGAAAGGACTCTGGTCCAAGCCCATCAGTCCCAGGATGGGGCTGTCAGGTGAGAGATAGAGATGGGTGAAGGCAGGGCATTGCAGGCAGAGGGCAAAGCTTCCTCCTAAAGGGCCTGGGGACACATGGACACATCTCAGGGACTCCCTCTGGGTAGTACTCACATCTCCGGTTGGCAGCTGCTCCTTGGAATGGGAGCACCTTACCTTGTACTCTGTGGGGAGAGTGAAAAGATGAGACATGAGCCACACTGACCCCTCCACTGCCAGGATCCTCCCCACGGGGCTGCAGGGGAGCCCCACCTGTCTCCCCCCTTCTCCCAATCTCCAGAGCTGCCTGTGTGGGGTAGGCAGCCACATGGCATCTGACTCTGTGCCTAAAGGGTACCCTGCCCGCGTTGCTCCACAGCCCTCTGGTGCCTTACCTCGCATCCCCCAGTTGACGGCGTTCGTGCTGTCATAGTGGAAGAGCTCGGCACTGGGAGGCTGAAGGAGGGATACAGGGAGGAAGTAAGAGGAGGCGCCCTTTAGACGCTCATCACAGCACCTCCCATGTCCCCATGGGGGAAGGCACCCTCTCACCCAAAAGCAGGACCTGCTCCCCACACCTGGCAGTGGGGAAACTGAGGCACAAGGACAGGCCCAGGTCATATGAAGACAGGCCAAGGTCTCCTGACACCCAGCAATTGCTGCCCAAGGGTCCAAAGCAAAGTGCTCATGCTGGGAAGCAACACCAGCATTCTTCTGAAAGACGCCCTGCAGAAGGTTCAGGACAGGCACCTCTGTCCTGCACTTTGGTCCCCAATAAGGGTAATTTTGGATTGGCACAGACCAGCAGTAACAGCAGGGGTGCAGAGAAGGGGGGAGCAGGACACCCTAGTCATGAAAGGGGAGCACTGGGAGCTTTGAGGAGCCTGGGGAGGATGATGAAGGGTGCACAGATGCATGGCAGCAGGAGGATGCAGGCAGGAGGCACTTACCCTGTGCAGCCCATTCCTCCTGTAGGCAGGAAGGGAGGCCGATTTAGAAATGAGGGGATCTGCAAGAAGCCACCAAGGTGCATAAGGGAAAATGCAGGGGTGAGCCTCATACCCCAGGAGAGCACCTATGGGCCACTCTGCCCTGTGCTCCCTACCCACATCCACATTCACCCAGCTCTGTATCCTTCCAGCTCCAACTCATTTCCAGCCTGACTTCCTCCCCATAATCCCTTTCCAGTGGCAGCCCTCCCACCTCACCCTTCAGCACAACACAATCTCCTCTCTGTTTCTCTGGCTTGTCCTTTCCTGGTGCTGCCACCAGCTCTGCCCTGGTTCAGCTTTACCCTAGCCCAGCCTTTCAAGGGCTCCTTCTTTTCTCCCCTTCCTCCCTCCCTGGTCCCAGCATCTCCTCCAGTTTAGGCTCTGGACCCCACAGCCATGAGGGCCCAGCCGTGGAGGCCTGCAGGCTCCCACACTCACCGCTGTCAGCCAGGTAGTGCATCCGGGGAGCTGCAAGGAGAGCAGAGCCGTGCATCAGGGAGCAGCGAGCACCTCATGCCATGCAGAGCTGCCAGGCTGCCAGACCCACGGGTTGTTCTTGGGGCTCTCGGGAGCCCTGTGGGGCTGAGGGTCTCCCTGAGCATCTCCAAACAGCCCCAGCTCCAGGAGGGCAGATATGCCCTGAGGAAGAAGAGCATGGAGCAGGCAGGGGCATCTGTGCTGCCAGGCTCCCCAGTGCTCCAGCCCCTGCTGCAGCCCCGAGGGGACACAGGCTGGGTGCCCTGGGTGCTGCGCGGTGAGAGCAGCCAAGCAAAGAAGGCAACCCTGGGACCAGTCTGCAGGTCTGGGGTGCCAGGAGGTCCCCAGTGTGCTGTTAATGAGGCAGCACACAGGCAGCAAGCCCAAAACAAGTCAGAGCATTCCCAAGAGATCCTTCAACCACCCCATGAGGCACATCACGGGGCTGCCCAGACAGACTGCAAACACCCACTGGGTGATGCCCCATCCCAGACAGGGCACGGGGAACGGATGGAGCCCTCCAGAGAGGAAAAGAGCCTCCTAAGTCCAACTCTGGTGCCCAACACATCTCCTACCACCCTTTCCCAGTCCCCTATTCCTCCTTCTCCACCCCAGCAAACTTCCCACAGGGGCTGTGGCTGTGTTGGGTGGGATGGACAGACAGACAGGGTTGTCCTTACAACCATTGAGGGACCCCTCATAGCCAGCTGTGTGCAAGGCTTCTCTGCTGCTGGCCGAGCTGCGAGGGGGTGTCCAGGGGTCTGCGTAGGAGTTGGACCGAGCCTTCATCTCCTCCCTCAGGATCAGCCTGCTGATGCCGCTCTGGATCTGGGTGGGGGGAGGAAAAGCTGCTTCGCACTCCTCCCTTCCCTGCCAGCCCTCCCTGCCCGCTGGCACATTGCAGCAGGGCACAGCACGGCACCTCCCGGCATGGGCTCATGGCTCCCTAGGGAGGAGGTGCAGGGGGTTGGTGCCTCAGCAAGGTGCTGTGCTTCCCCTCCTTCAGAACCCATGTTTGGGGTGGACAAGGGGGAAGAGATGGCAGAGGGCAACAGGGACAGCAGTGGCCTCTTCTTGGGTGGCGTAGCTGGGCTGGGCCTCCTCCCCAAAGCCAACTGCCATGGGGGCAGCTTGCTGCCAGCTCTCCCCTGCCAGGCTGCAGGCAGGGAGATCACTCACCTTGTGCATGCCCCGGTCATACCCATCCTCCTCACCCCCTGATGAGAACCTCCGGGCCCGAGGGGCTGCAAGGAGACGTAGAGGGGTCAGAGGTCAGATAGGGATGAAGGTGGAGGCAGGTATGGAGGAGACAGTCCCCAGCTGCATGGGCTGCTGGGATTTTGGGGTCACTTTGGAAGGTATCTAAACCCAACTCCACCTTTGGCTTCAGACCAAACTCAGGGGTGACTCCCTCTGAGGGAATGGCTGGGTTTGAGGGCAGCAATGGGTTTCCCTTTCACCCAACCCAATGTGGGGCGCTTACCTTTGGGGGAACCTTGGAAGGACCAGTACTCTGACTCGGAGTGGTAGTACGGGTCTGGGGAGTAGGCTGGGCTATACTTGGATGACTGTGCAATGTCTTCACTGGTTTTGCTTTTTGTGGCTGCAGGGAGTTTGTCTGGAAAACGAGCAGGCAGAGCTGTTAACAAGGACCCCCAGTCCCATCAGCAGGACTCTTAAAGATCCACTCTGGGATGAAAACACATCCTCTTCCCTCTCCCTGGTGGTGTCTAGCAATTTATGTCCAGAACAGTATGGAGCAGAGCTGGAAATAATCCATTTTCACACTGCTGACACCTCCTGGAGATACGGGTGATGAAGCAGGTGGGGGAACAGTGACAAGCAGAGGAGCTGTCACTGATGTGGCCAGGAAGGGACCTGAACAGGTCATAGCCCACAGAACCACAACAAGCTCTGGCTCCTGCATAGTGCTCACCCCAGCACCAGTACCACCAGTGCCACCAACCTCCCCATGCCTCTATAGTCCAGGCTGTCCCATCACCTACAGGGCTACAGCCACACAGGCAGGAGGGGATGGAGGAAAGCTCAGTCCTGGTGAAAAAGAAAGGGCTCTTGGTGGGTCACTGCCAGGGGAAGGCAGCAGGAGGGGGATCAGAGAGGTGACCTCAGCAGCTCTGGCATGGGCTGGGCAGGGCCACCCATAAACCTCTGCTCAGGCTGGGGACTCAGCCTCAGCAGCACACATGGGAAACCCAAGGGTGAGCCCTGCTCCTTTCCCCAAGAGGCCAGGAGGCTTGTGGGGGCAGGAGCACCAAGGACAGGCTCTGTCAGAGCCATCCCACCACCACCACTCCCCCAAGTGGGCATAGGGGACCCTGCCAATAACAACTACTTACAGCAGCGGGTGCAGCCAGCAGCGGGCGGTGGGAGTTGGGCAGACAAAGAGGGAGAGCCCAATAAGAGAGAGGAGACACAGTTACTGCCTGGGGGGAGCTGCTGTCCCTCTACACGCAGAAGCAAGCAGGGACAGTGCAAAGGCAGCCCCACTGAGACACCAAACACCCTTGTGCCTCCCCACACCTCAATACCCCCCCGAGGCCTGTTTCACCCTGAAGCATTCATGCAGGACAGGCTGTGATATTTCCCCACGGCTCCACATGAGACTGCAAATTACTTTCTTCATCCTCTTCCCAAGGCTGCTCTAGCTTCTGGCATCAGCAAGCAGTGGCCACCCTCGTCTCCTCTGCCACCCCTCCATGGCCTTGTTCCCCTTCCCACAGCTCTCCCTGGCTCCAGCACCACTGACAGCCTTCGCCTCCATCCCTCACAGCAAGGATGTGATCTATAGCCGCCTTTTTCTCACACTGAACCCTGCACTTTGCTGCCCGAAGGGGAAGCAGGACAATCAGCCCACCAAAGCCCAGCACCCCAACACCTCACCTTGACGCCTGCTCCCATCTCCCACCCTGCCCTTAAAACAGAACTCAGCCAGACCGAGCCCTGTGCCAGTCCCTGACCCGCTCCTCCCATGGAGTGGAGACCGGCGCGTGCCAGGCAGACTGTACCGTGTCGCTTATAGATGGGGGGTTTCCGGTAGATGTTACTCTCGCCGGCAGCTGGTGGAATGAGAAAGAAAGAGGGAAAGAAGGGAGGAAGGGGAGGTGAGCATGGGTGCACTGAGAGTGGACAGGACACAGGTCCTGCAAGAGATGTTGCCCCAATGCCACGTTTCCATCACACGACTGCCACTTGGTCCACATGTCCCACAGCACCGGGCCAGGGCCAGGTGGGCTCCGGGCAGGCGGCTGGAGTGTGGTGCCAGGGCTGCCCTCGGGCAGCAGTGTGCACGGAGGACATGCAGTGAGCACTCCAGCGTCAGCATGCACCCCGAGGCAGCGGGCGCTGCCAGCCCCGGGAGGGACGGCACAGCCAGGAGCCACCGGCTGCCCCTGCCAGCCGGCAGCAATGCACCGTGGCTCGCACCGGTGCAGTTTCTTGGGGGTGCCAGCACCTGGAAGAACCACCTGTGGGCTACCTGGGGTGAAACAACATCAGCCAAAGCCTCTTTCCACAGCAGAGAAAGAAAAGAGCGAGCTGGGAGGGAAAGCAAACTGGAGCCTGGCGCTGAGAGCTACAGCCCCCGCACAGGGGCCAGGCAGCGGAGCTGGTGGAGCAGGGAGGGGGCCATCCATAAACCACCGACCGTCAGCGGGGGGGCAGGGCAGGG
>JAAGNO010004559.1:0-11578 GCA_033439905.1 Ceryle rudis | reverse complement strand
CATGTCTGTTTTCTTAAAAGCAAGATTTTTTTTTTTTTTTAAATATCTTAATATTAAATGTGAAAAAAAATGCTAAGAGCTGGAAGTAAAATTTTAGTCGTACATCAGTAGTGGTAGAATAAAGAGGCAACAAATTCCTGTAAAAGGATGCTTAAATTAGAGGGGATCTAACATTATTTCAGTCATGAGCAAGTTTAATTTTAAGCAAAGCTTTCATTTTAGTGTACTCTTTTCCTTTTGACATGCCAACTTGCATAGGGAGGTTGCAAAGCCTTTGAAGTTTTTTGTGTGTATAATGACTAGTCTCAGAGGTGCCCAGTTTGAGCTGTAGTCTGTAGTTTTTAATTGTAGCAAATTCATATACCACAGAGAAAAATGTGGTAAGGGTACAATTTTTATAGCTAGTCAATGCAGCAAGAATTCTGAAGCTCAGGTATTAGCCATAAATTTTTCATAAGAATGTTCATATAGAAAACACATGCACTGTATCATTTATGAAGAGATTACCAATTCATGTTGTTTGGAATTCTACCGAAGTTTTAACAATACTTTTTTTCTATTAATTGAAAATTCAGCTCACCTTCTTGCAAGAGTGATGAATCTCCAGTTGTCTGTTACTGTTTATTGGCATTGCCTCCTGTTACCTTTCCTTTTCATCTACCATTCCTGCATTCCTTGGAGTGAAGATGAAAGCCGTGAGGTGAAATCTCATATAGAGGTTAGGGCAAGTGATAAAAGAAAGTGTGAGAGAGACTGGTGGAATTTCTGACCAACTTCTTTAAACATCTTCATGCTGAGTTCTGCATGGTCAGAGTTCACCTTGGCAGGTTTTTCAGACAGCAGCCAGAAATCACTGGGCTGCTATCCTTAGTTAAGACCTTCCCACTAGTGAAGAAGACCTGCTGCTCAAGACAGCACGAAGGCACCTGTGTTTGTTGACTGGCAAGTAAGTTCAGCATGCCATTTGCCTTTCCTTACATTCTCGAGATCTTAGCATCTTAACAGACTGCCTGTTGTGATTTATAGCCAAAAATAGGTGGTCTTCTGAAATACATAAATTAATGTGGTAAGCTTTAAAGGTTATGATGGGAGACTTGCTTTTTCTGAAAAGATTATCCTTAATCTTTATAATAATGTAATTCTCTGCTTTCAAAAAAGTCTAAATCAGATAAAACATTTTGAAATAACTTTTGAAATTTTTGCATTATAAACACCTAATCTATAATTAATTAGTAAGATTTTTGATCATTCATTGAATAATTGTCCCATTATTATTTTAAATCTTAAAAGGGATCTTAGGATGCTGAGATGATACTTGCTTATGTACCTAACTTTCCTGTAGAAGCTGCTTGCAAAAAGCCTTAGAGACTGGAAAAAAAAAAGAAGATGAAGGCGCTTGGTGGAGTGGTGTCAGGTATTACCTAAAATATGATTGCATTATATTCTGGTAGCAAATACATCTTGTCCATCTCTAAGTGAAACAAGGATTTCAAATCTACCCAGTGCACAGGTTTTTGTCTTACTATTCAAAGTTTGTGTCAAACATCTTTACCTGCTATGTTTATTTTCAAGATGGAGTACAGTTTTTTAAAAAATAAAACCAACCAACCAAAACCACAAAAAAACCCCACAACCAACCAAACTACCCCCAAAGAAACAAATAAAACAAACAAACAAAAAACCCCAAACAAACAGAAGCCTAGAAACATAGAAACAAACATAGAAACATAGAAATGTTTGGGTTGAAGGGACCTCTAGAGGTCATCTAGTCCAACCCCCTTGCAGAGAGCGGGGAAAACCTCAGCTAGAGCAGGTTACTCAGAGCTCTAGCTGAGGACCCTCCAGATCCCTCTGCTTTATACTGAATATGACGTATAAGGGATGTAATACTTCGTTGGTCAGTTTGGGGTCATCTAACCTGTCCATTCCTCCCTGCAGGTGCGGCCTTTCACTTTCCTGCACCCCTCTGTGTGGTACACAAGATCCAGCAGTGGCCTTGGTCTGCACACCAATCCTTGGTACTAACTCTAAACACAGGATGTTATCCCTGCTAGCAGCAGACACTGCCTGGGAAAACAGGCTGCTAACTTCAGACAGTGCAGTTAGCTAGAAGTACTGAACTGAAAAGTAAAATCACTGAACAGAATTAGTTCTGTTTTCACTTGAACCAGGACATAATGCAATGTATGCTGGCTATCAAAACTCAAGTAGCCTGTGAGATATGTATGTTTTCCTCAGAACACTTGTGAAATCAAGCCCTCTCCCTAAATTTGGTTGTTTATTATGTCAGCCACGAGAGTGTAAACTCTCTTTTTATTCTCTAATTTTCACTCAGGAAAGTTCTTCTGCCATCTAAAACAGACATATGAAGCTTGGTCATGCATTGTATTTATAGTATTATAGTCTCCTGAATCGTGGGGAGAGTAAGACTTTAACCATCTCAATCTGTCTCTTGGGCAGTGTCCTCCTTGTCACAAAGCTTTGCTGCAGTTCAAAAGAAAGTAGCAAGTCATGTTCTGCTTAGTTTGAAAAAGCCATCTCCATTGGAGAACTCATGAGTATGAAGTATTATGACCTTCCTGCATCAGAAGGATGCCTAGGATGCAGAAACAGAATAGCTGAAGGTGTAGTTTCATCCTCAGCATTTTTTATTATTGATGCAAACAGCTGCCCACCAATAATACAAGTTTGTTTAGTATCTTAGCCTAAGATGCCTAATACTTTTCAAGTACAATCTAGATTCTTAAGATAGGAAGCTGAATTTTGCTCCCAGCATCAGAGGCATTTGCATCTAAGCGTCTCCTACATAGAATGATGTTTCAAAATAAAAGAAAATTTTTACCTTCTACAGGTGTACAAACTTTTCTTCAGTGGGACAATATAACTTTTGCTTAAAAATCCTGAAGATCTTTCCAATCTCTTTGGTTATGTACCCACTAAGTCAACTGAAGAATGTAAATGATCTAGCAAAGCTTCAATATTTCTTGGTACTTTTGCAACATTCCTTCATTAGAAAAAAAATAAGTGGAAAAGATGTGGAGTTGTAACAATGTGTTTCCTATGGCTCTATTATTATTTGTGACCTGATAAAAAAGAACAAACAGAATATATAAACCCAAGAGGTCTCTTTCCTTCCTCATTCAACTTGATGAAATGTCATCATGCTCTACTTATTCACATTCTAAACATGGAAGAAGCTTAGGATATTAACATCTCAGAAGCTCCTTAGCCTTTACTTATATGCGAAGAAAAATAGCATATCCTTTCATATATTGTGTGAATATGCAAAAAAAAAAATAGTATAGAGGGAATACAATGCCTTATAATTTAACAATCACAATATATCTGCCAAACTAAATACACTTGATTTCCCTAACATTAATACAAACACACACCAATGTAGTCCATTCTGAATTATGGTTATGTTATTGAAGAACAATGGTGACTAAAATAACATTTCATTTGTGGCTATACTTTGACATTAAATGCCAATAGATGTATTGCTATGTACTGGTTTAAAGGTAAAGCTATTTTCATGTGCATATGTTTCAAAACCACAGTTCTTGAAAAATGTAGTTCTGTAGTCTCTCCTATGCAATAAATACCTAGAGAAAGGTGTAGCCAGTGTCACAGCAATCATGTGCAAGACCCAAGTTAACAAGCACATAGACTAGCATCTCACAAAATGTTTGGATTTTTTTTTTGGTTGGTTGGTTAGTTTTTTGGGGTTTTTTGAGACTTTCATATTTTTGGGGGGTTAGTGATTGAGACATTGCTTAGGGATTATTTATCATCACATTGAATGATACTAAAGTAATTTCTTTAAGAAATTTCTTTATCTAAGCAGGATTTTATTTCTTAAAACATCTGCACAATTGTACTGATGACATTTGGACAAGACCTTAGAAATTCAACTTCAGGACATCTACTGTGAAGATTTCAGACAAAACAGATGATTCAAATTTCACTTCAGACTAGAGTAAATTGGTGAAACTCATTGGATTTTTGTAGGTATAAAACAGCAGGAACAGAGGAAGTCCAAATATTTCTTAATCAGGATATTAATAATTTGACTCTTTTATATAATGACTCCATTTGTCACCTTCTGTTCATTTGGCAGGTGTCAAAAAACACCCACCTGTACACTTCTTCATATATCCAACACTGATAAAATCAATCTTTGTCACACTTCAACCTAACTGGCCATTTTTAATAAAACTGAAGCTGTGTGCATCTGCCTGACATTTTGTTTAAGAATTATTGCAGACATTTTCACCATGATACGAGGTTTACGTCAAAAGAGTTACTGATTTATTGTCAACATATCCAGAATCACACTGATGGCTTCTGTAAACACTTTCTTGTCTTCCTAATACACCCAGCCTGAAAATAAGGAGCAATCCTCATCATCCTCACGGCACCTTTGACCTGAAGAAGGGTACAATAACATCTGGATGGGCAACTTAAAATATTGAGATCTCTTTGTTACTAAGGGTCTTCCTTCATAAAAGCATCCTCTATGGCCTGTTCCTGAAAAGAACAACCAACCATTTCATTACTCACAGATGAGAGCACAACTCTGGGTCCATTTCTTATATACCTGTCTTAATCAATATGGTTAATATGACATGTTAAGATTACACTTTGATGCCTTTGATCCCTTTCTAGCTTCAATAAATAAAATCTTCTAAAAGTTCAAGGAAAAAAAGAAAACCCAATGCCCTGAAATTTAGGCTGAATCCTTCTGAAATCTTCAAGTAATTCTAGAGGCCAAAAATCACCAAGTTATATCAAGACCAATATACAGGCTTTTTAAGAAAGATTTTATTTTTACAGTAAGTAAAGTGGGATTACAACTGAAAACTTGAGGAAGCAGTTATTTAGCCTGAATGGCTAATGCTGCTTAAGAATTCCAGTGTCACATTTATTCAGTCTTTAATTGCACTCCACTGACAGATAAAAGGAAAAAAATAAACAATCCCATTCCCCTTTCTCTTCTATCCTTCACTCCTGTCACTCCTTCTTGACCTACCTGTGCTAGAAAATTGCAAGAGTATTTGCAAAAGAAGCAAAAAGAATAGTTCTTTAGATTCCTATCAAGCTTTAGCAGGGTCCTTATTATTGTCAAAACTTAACAGTACTAACTGCCTAATTTATAAATAAAGTAAAATCTTTGAGTTCCTAAACTTCTTTTGAAAAACTGACATTCAGCTCCTTTAGAAAATACAACATATTCAAAAATAGTCTTAATAGGTCTTAAAAAAAAAAAAAAAGTTATGCTTCATTTACTATTAGCTCAATAATTAGTTATTTGTTATGACTGAGGTGTCAGAAATTAAAGATATTCTATCTAATTTATTATTTTGAAACCAATGGAAACTTTCACATAAGCATAACTGTCATATGGAGTAACTCAGTGTATTAAAAATGCTCTGATGCATGGCAATATATGACTGCACAGATTTGTTCAACGATTTATTTTTGCTTGCACAGTGTAAGCTAAAGCTTTTGAAAAATAACTGAAGAGAATTAGGTGAGTTTCAGCTGATTACTTCAGAGGGGTGCTAAATTTTCTGTCTTTCTTATATTAAAATAACAAAAATACCTCCATTCCCCTTCCCTTTCCTCTTCCTCTTCCCCAGCCCCTTCCCCTGTCCTCCTTCCACCTTTCTCCTTCCACCTCCCCTCTCACCTCCCCCCTTAATCTGTCCTCCTTCCTCTTCCACTTCCTCTTCCTCTTTCTTTTCTTTTGCTTTTCCCCTCTCAAATATTTTGTGATCAGAACTACAAATACTTGAACATTTAGAGATTTTGGGGGTTTTACTAAACTAGCTTATTTTTCTAAAAAAATTCTTGATTACCTTTGAAACATCTATCTGCATAAGCTAGCATTTCAATATAGTCCGAATGGAAAAAGTCCAGAAAAACCTTGTAAAACCTGTGGTAATTGTATTTTCTTTTCAATAGTCCTAAATGGGGATGAGGAAGGAGAAAGGGCAATAATTCTGAAATATCTCTGTTTTCTTGTGTTAACACAAGATCATAGTGCTATATGATCATAAACTAAAAATTATTAGGAGAAAAAGAAAATCTGAAACATGAATTTTTTGGTGAATCAGATGGGATGTCAGATTTGATTTTTGTTTTAGGATTCAAGTAATATTTTGGAGTTGAGATACATGCATAGGACTACCAGCAGAATGCATAACTCTAGACATTGATGGTGTCTCAGAGATACTGTCTCAAAATAAGAAGCCACATAGGAGAAACAACACTGACCTTTAACTCCCTTATTCAATAACAATACATTTTAAATATTTATCTTTCCTGGTTAAGCCAAATAATTCTGACAGCTGAAAATTCAAGCCAAGCATGTGTCAGAGACAACATCAAACAGCAGCGGTTAGAGTCTACAAAAGTTATCTCATTGTCATGCAGAGCCTAATTAGAAGATTAGATGTAGCAAAAAGCATCAAAGGTTCAGGCACAAAAAGGCCAGCTCTGTGTGAAATTGCTTTTCTTGGCACAGCTGGTTCTTTAAGCATGGATCTGGTGACACACTGAAAAACAACAGATAGCTGTAAAGGGACTTTTTCAGAGGCACAACAAAAGTTGTGGTCTTGAGTATTGTGTTCAGTTTTGGGCACAACAGTATTAGAAAGATATTGAGGTGCTGGAGCAGGTCCATAGAAGGGCAACAGAGCTGGTGAGGGGTCTGGAGAATATGTCTTATGAGGAGTGCTGAGGGAATTGGGATTGATTGTCTAGTCTGGAGAAGAGGAGGCTGAGGGGTGACATCATTGCTCTCTACTATGTCCTGAAAGGAGGCTGTAATGATGTGGGTGTTGGTCTCTTTTCCCAGGTAGCTAGTGATAGGAGGAGAGGAAATGGGCTTAAGCTGTGCCAGGGGAGGTTTAGGTTGGATATTAGGAAAATAATCTATACTAAAAGAGTGGTAAGGCATTGGAACAGACTGAGCAGGGAGGTGGTGTAGTCACCATTCCTGTAGGTATTTAAAAAACATGTAGACATAGTGCTTCAGGACGTGCTTTAGTCATCATGCTAATGTTGGTTAGGTGGTTGGACTTGATGATCTTGGAAGTCCTTTCCAACGTTAGTCATTCTGTGATTCTGTGATTCTTTACCTGCAGTGCCTTTGCTTGGTAATACTGTAATTTAATTCTCTTTTTAGAATGATTACTAAATTTGAACTGCCCAGCTATCATTAAGAAACTGTAGAGTAATGTAGAAGTAAGACCCTGTAAGTTTTCCACAGTGAGACTGTCTTTCTGAAAGAGTACAAAATAAAAGAAGTGCCCCACTTCAGAATGCCATTGTTGCAGTTGCAATGTACTTTTAGATAGCCAGGAGAAAGGCAAATTAGACTTATCCATTAGCTATTTAGAAGCTGTAGACTTGAGTGATTCTGTTCCTGTGTGAAAATCACTAGGGAAATATTTGATGAGTGTGGATGAGTCTCAATGTTTGCTATGCACTGTAACTGGAGAAGATTTTCACTACAGAACAAAGCATGATTTTAAATCCTAAAATTAAATCAATGTATACAGTTACTAATTTGGAGGATGTGTTTTGGAAAAAATTGCTATTCATGCTTATTGCACTCCCATTCTACTCTCAAGGGTATGGCTCCTGCTGAGGAACCTGCTGAAGTTGTATGTCCTGTTACACCCTCTCACTGAGTGTTCAATAGCTGTTTAGAAGAAGAAACAACACAGTTAAACCAGAAGTATTTAGCGTTTTAAGTGACTATTTTCAAAAGCAAAAAGCATCAGTGTTTTTTTAAATTGCAATGATTTTTCAGCAAGATATTAATAAAATGTATCTTTGATGTATCAAAAGAACATTTTTTATTCAAAGTTTTTCATCCAGCATTGCAGGCATGCCAAATGTCACGGTCAGGGTGGCCCCTTAGACCTATAACGGACGCTCTCTGTTAACCGCCTTCCCTCCCCAGAAGGGAAGACAAAAGGGAGAGAGACTTAGTGATTAGAAAAGGAAACTAGAACAGCTTTAATGAGAATAATAATAATTAATAATAATAATAGAATATGTACAAATATATACAAAACCAATATCGAACCCAATCCCTTGTGATGGTAATTACATCACTGTCACCACTGATGCTGTGAGCAAGCACTGTGGGGTCCCAGACCGGGCCCCACAGAAGATGGGAACTGTGTTGAGGAGCTGCATTCTGGTACCAGATTCAGGAAAACACTGATTGGGATCGAAGGCAGAACGGACAGAGTCCTCCTGGATGCTCTGAGGAAGGAACCAAGAAAGGACCTAAGCCAAGCCAAGCAAAGCTCACAAAGTGGTCCAAGAGGGGATAGGAGCCCGGGAGCCCCCAGAAAGACAGCGAATGAGCAAGCAAGCATGTTAGCAAGCAAACAAAACTAGCAAGCTAACAAAAAGAACCCCCAAAAACCCTATAGACCCTCCAGATCCCTCTGGGCAGTGCAGTTAGTTAGAAGCACTGAACTGAAAAATAAAATCACTGAACAGAATTAGTTCTGTTCTCACCCAAGCCAGGACACCGAAGAAAAGCAGTAGCTAGTGATTTCCTGAAGAGTGGTTGAAACATGTCAAATCCAAGTGCAGGCTGGAATATGGTCCCAAACAAGTATGAGTGAAACTGTTTACATTGTCATGTAATGCAGCAGCAAAAATGTGCATGGTTTACCATAAAGAGAATTTTGTCACTGCAGCTCCAAGTTTGTCATGGTTCATGGCCAGGGCATCCTGCTAGACCTATAACAGATGTTCTCTGTTAACCCCCATCCCTCCCCAAAGGGAAAGAGAAAGGGAATAAGGGAAACAGACTTAGTGATTAGAAAAGGAAACTAGAACAACATTAATGAAAATGAAAATAATAATTATAAAAATGAAATACAGACAAATCTATAAAAAAACACTATCAAACCCAATACTTCCTGATGACAATTATGTCACAATCACTACTGATGCTGTGCAGCAGGAACCAGTCCCAGACTGGAGCCAGAGGCAGAGGGGAGCTGTGTTCAGGAGCTGGATTCTGGTACCAGATTCAGGAACACATGGATCAGAATAAAAGGCAGAACAGACAGAGTCCTCCTCAGATGCCAGACATTGAAAAAGAGGAAGAAAAGTTGAGAGCTTGACCCTCATGATCCTTCAGCTTTATACTGAGTACGACGTATATGGGATGGAATCCCTTATGGGTCACTTCAGGATCACCTGTACTGTCCTCTCCTCTCCACAGTTACAGCCTTTTACATTCTGCACCCCATAAATGTGCTACACAAGATCCAGCAGTGGCCTTGGTCTGCACACCAGTCCTTGTTACTAACTCTAAACATTACGTGTGAGAAGCAGACACTGCCTGTGAAAACATGTTGCTGACTTCAGAAAGTGCTGTTAGAAGAACTGAGCTGAAAAGTAAATCACTGAGCAGAATTAGTTCTGTTCTCACTCAAACCAGGACACTGCAGGGAGAGTGAGATGGATGTAGAGAGAGTATCATGCAATACATGAGGAGCAAAGAGGAGAGGGCTGTGGTGGGAAAGAGACAAGTTTTGCTAAGAAACTGATGAGCAACTATTCAGAACATGAAACTTAACTATCAGAAATTATTATGTCTTTGCTGCTAAATGGGACTAATCAAATAGGAACAGTTAACATAAAAATACCATTAGTATAGGTTAAGGACACAAAGAAGTTTCAGAGAGTTACAAGAGAAGGCTTTCCTATCCATTCTCAATGCTTAGGAATTAATGACATGAAAAAGGTGTCACAAACATTTGACAGTTGCAGAAGTCCTGGTAATACTGGTTTAAATATGCTTTAAAATTTTTCAACATTGACTAAGAAAATCATTCATCTTCATAATTAAACTATTTTTATTATCCTACAAGATATTTGATTTAAATTGTAGGGGTTGCTGACACATATAGGTGTGTTATTACCATGTTAATGTAATAAACACATTATTTTCTGCAATTTAAGGAAAAGTCCTGCACAAATATTTGGTGTAGAATATTTAAATTCACTATTACTAGCTATGAAGACAGAGGATAGTATCACACATATAAGCATAACAGAATTAAAGATTTTCATGCTTTGGAGTGCAGCATTAATGTATGGTTGGTGAAACCATTAAGAACTTCCTGATAAATTTTTCTCAGCCAACATGGACTAATAAACAATTTATACTTTAAAGAGTAGAAGTATGCCACAAAAGTGATCATCGTAGACACTTTGCAGGGTTATACAAAATGAGATTATGAAAAATCTTAGCATGGATCCAAATTCTTTTACCGGAGTGTTCAGATGAGCCACAAGGTCATAAGGCTGGTCTGTGAAGTACTTGTAAAAGGATCAGAGTCTTTGTGTTCAGCTGTATGTTGTAACTATTAGGAAGTTTTAAAAATTAACCATTAAAAATTCTGGATTTCAAATGTAGGTATCTTAGTCAGGGAAATTCAGGATACTTTTCATAATAGGTCAATGTCCACTCTATGATAAAATGGTTTAAAACGTATAGTTAAGTTACTTTGTCAAGTAACTTGTGTCTTAAGAGAATAAAGAGGGAAACATGTTAGACCTGGCCTATCTGCCTAATTCTATTGAACTAAAAAATCTAATTACATTAAGCTAATTGAACTGAATAGAGTAAACAGGACCAAAATGTTTTTAAAAGGCTAATTTTGTAAAGACAAATAATAGAGAGACAACTTCCAATTTTCATTCTTCTTCTTACCCTGCAGGTTTGTGTGAATCACACATTTTCAATTACAACTGAGAAAAGGAAGTGAATTTCAGGAGAAATATTTGGCAAGAGTAAAGGTCTGGAGAGAGGAGGACTTTCCCTTTATAGAGGAGGACTAAGTTAGAGACCCCTTAGCCAAACTGAACACCTATAAATCCATGGGCCCTGATGTGACACACCTACCCTGGCAGATGTTATTGCTATGCCACTCTCCATCATCTTTGAAAGGTCATGGAGAACAGGAGAGGTCCCTGAGGACTGGAGGAAGGCAAATGTCACTCCAGTTTTTAAAAAAGGCAAGAAGGAAGACCCTGGAAACTACAGAATTCTTAGTCTCATCTCCATCCCTGGAAAAGTGATGGAAAAAATCATTCTGGTTGACGACTCAAAACATGTGGAAGAAAGCTATTGGGAGAGTTCAGTATAGAGTCATGAAGGGAAAATTATGCTTAATCAATCTGATAGCTCTCTATGATGGTGTGACTGTATGGGTAGATGAGGGGATAGAAGTCAATGTCACCTACGTTGACTTCAGCAAGGCTTTTGACACTGTCTCCTAATAACACCATCATTAGGAAACTCATGAAGTGTGGGTTAGGTGATGGACTGAGAACTCACCGAGTGGCAGAGATCAGAGTGTTGTTATCAATGGTGTAGGGTCAAGTTGGAGGCCTGTAGCCAGCAGTGTTCCCCGGGGGTCAGTACTGGGTCTGGTCTTATTCAACATTTTCATCAATGACCTAGGTGAGGGGACAGAATGTATCCTGAGCAAGTTTGCTGATGGAACAAAACTGGAAGCAGTGGCTGACA
>JAAGNO010004557.1:5577-18850 GCA_033439905.1 Ceryle rudis | reverse complement strand
AAGAAAGAAAGAAAGAAAGAAAGAAAGAAAGAAAGAAAGAAAGAAAGAAAGAAAGAAAGAAAGAAAGAAAGAAATCAATCTAGCCTTTAGTAAGAGTTAACACAAAAAGTTAGGCACTATTGTTGCCTGCAGTACCCCTTGTGTCTGTGATCAGCCCATTCTAGCACAAAATAAGAGAAGCAATCAGTGGTAAATGCAGATCTATTAAACAGCTGCCTAAAACTGCATTTAATTGTCTGCCCCGTAATGATAATAGCTGTGGCACTAATGGAACATTGTGCAGAAAACATTATCCTTATCTGATCTCAATTGCTTATCCAATTTTATGTATAGTGGAAGTACTTTTTGTTAGTTTTCTTGGATAAGAGTAAAAACCTCTTTTATGGTACATTTAATAACAGTGTGTGGAGTATTCTCTTCTTTTCTTTCTGTACTATTTTATTCTTTGAAAATACAGAAAATCTGCATTGTTCAATTATTCAGTCTGTTCCTCATTCTGGCATTTCTATTTATGTTTTTAATTTCTCTCTCTCCAGAAACTCTTCATTGTTCCAGTTCTGAATCACACAAATATTCCTCATGGGAGAATGAATCACAACAAATATATGGTCACTGATAAAGTAGCCTATATTGGTATGTATTCCATTATTCCAAACACAGTGTCTTCAGATCTATAGGACTGAGACTGAGATAGGATGGGCTGCAATATCAAAAAAGACCTCATTTTGCTATGTAAAGCAGATAAAAATATCAAAGTATATGGCTTTATCAGAATGTCTGCCCTGGATAAAGAAGCAGAGATGTGAAGGAGAGACAATAATGTAGGTCAAGTTCAGTAAGAGATTATTTCATATGGTTGTGAACCATTAAGAACAGAGCATGACAAGTCTGAGTGCACTGCCTGTGACAAGCACAGTAGGAATGCCAGAGACTGCGTGCTTGGAATGATGTGGTGATAGCTAATGCTCCAGTATATAATGTTATTGTGCTTTAATAAAAAGAAGTTGCTGGGAGGAATTAATTCCACGCACTGTTTGTTGAACAGAAGTCTAGGAAAGGAAATGAGAAAATACTAATGTCAATTGCTGCTCAATTCCTGAAAGTCAGGATGGTGTTTATTTTTCACTCTTTTATTAGGATCCCTCAAAAAGGGGAATGTGAAAGGACTCTGTCACTTCAGTCAGGTCATCCTCCGAGCAATGCAAACCAGCAGATAGCCCGATCTTCCAATGGGCTGAGGACTTGCAGCTCCAATTGTCTTTTTAATAGCACCTGTTTCTTACTGAGCTGTCTTTTGAAGACAGATATGCAGATAATTTGTTTTCATGCCTAAGAACTTTCTGGAATTGACAATAGGGTTTTTTTTTCTGGCTAAGGCAAACACCAGGAGAAGTGCTAAGTGATAAAATGTGTATTTTTTCACAGTATTTGATTTTGTGAATTGTGGTAGCTTTGGTGAGAGCCATAGACAATGTCTACAGCTGGATTCTCAGCTTGGCCTGATTTAAAAGCAGGTGTTACATGCTGAGCTCAGAAGAGCTCCTGAGGATTTATTGATCAAGAGTCCAGTTTCTCCTCTTGTTTTCCTTTAACAAGTAAAGACAATTAAGTCCATAAGGATAATTTTTTTCTTTAAACTCAGAAACCCGCTGGCTTTTACACCTCTTAATACCCAAGTGTTACACTGTATTCCCATATTCGTAGTGAGCAGATTTGTGTATCTCTGCTACAGGCTGTAGGGAATCAGGGTGTTATGAAGCTCCAGGGTTGCAGTTAATACTGACTATCTGAAACCTGAGGTCTGGAGTAAGAACAAGATGACCTGATTTTTGCTGCTCTGTTGGTCCTAATGAGATTTGCACTTGTACAGCAAATAAGCAAAGCCAGGCATTGTGGATTTAACAAGTGTGGAGATCAAACAGAACACTGGGAAATGAATGTTTTCTAATTAGCTACTTTTCCATTGCATAGGGACTTCCAATTGGTCAGAAGATTACTTCATTAATACAGCTGGCGTGGGACTAATTATCAAACAGAATTTGACCAACCTGCAACGAAGACAACTGCCTATCCAGGAACAATTGAAAAATCTTTTTGAGCGAGACTGGAATTCCAAATACGCAGTGAATCTGGAAGATGTGCAGGGACAAAAAGACTGTAACTGGAGAGGCAGACTCTGAAGTGAATTGAAATATAAGTTTAAAATAGAAACAGAAAATGTGCTTGAATCTTGTTCCTTGTGCAAAACAGGGAGCTTTCTTCTTTATGTCTTTGTCAGAGAAATTTCTTCCTCATGGTGTCCGCATTTTCTGATGACATGAGAACTCCTCATAGTTGACTCTACCTGCAAAACCATTAATCAGTGTGTGGCATTTCCTTTTTCGTGTGATTACCTCATCCCAGAGTTAATGAAATGCATATAGTGTTATATGACAAGCTGTCTGATATTAAAGCAAACATGAAAGATACAAGACCTTAATACATCAGAGACGCAGATCATTATTGCTGTGCTATTTTATCTTAAGAAGCTATGTATTTCAATCTTACTGTTCCACTAACAGTGTTTGCTTACACGTGTTTAAGCTTATTTTTAATAAACTCCTGGACATTTTAAGATTTGAGCTGTGTAAGAAATCACCTACAAAGAAAGGGCAGATTTTTAAAAGCATTTAGGATTTAGAGGTACAGGGAAATACCTGTATTTAAGTGTTGAGTCCAGTTACCAGAGTTAAATGCCTGGGATTTAAAACTTGGGGCCAGCTTCCAGATCAACTGCCCTGGACCCCCGAGTGTCTGGGGATGCTTGTATGTCCGTCATGCAGCAATAGTATGGAGGGAGTGTGTGAAGCTGCTGCAAGGGTGCTGGTGTGGCAAAGGTATCCCACCTTCACTGTGGACAGTGTTTGGAAAGCCTTCCTGCTCCTGTAGGGCTGTCCTTGTGCTGGTCCTGACAGGGCCCTGCTGGCCTTCTCTCTGGGCTGTCTTTTCTTCTACAGTCACACAGGGACCATAGACCTGAGCCATCTGGTGCCTCATGTCTGTATCCACCAGTGTGTGGGCAGAGGCTCTGCCCTGGGTGACTCTCGGAAGTGACAGAAAAGGAAAGCAGGGCATGTGCTCCAGCTGTGGAGTGGTGCTCATGACACTGGGCTGGGGGTCTGTGAACCTCACCAGGTCTGTGCACCTTTCCCTGTTACTGAAAGTGGAGTCATAAAGTGAACTTTTTTTGCTTTGGGACTGAGGTACAGGAGAGGTGAGAGAGCCCAAGACAAAAGCCCAGAGCATGCCTCCACAGAAGGGTCGGGCAAACCCCCTGTCCTGACAAACTGTCTCCGAGCTGTGAAAACAGAGCAGACCTCTCCAGCCCTGAAAGGCACGTGGCAGCTTGTCACTTCAGTCCTTCCCTGGTAGGACCTCATTCAGTTGCATTTTGTTTACTTGCTGCAGACACAGCACTGGATTGCAGGACTACAGGCTTCCCCATCACTGTACAACCTTCCCATCCTCCAGAGGAAGTGTTTTGGTGTTTCCGAATCCCTGCCCTGTGCTGAGAATGATAAAGGGACCTGCTGTGATCAACTGTGTGTGAACCGATTTATATCTTTGTGAATACACAGAAATGCCTCTACAAATAAGGCCTTTTCCCCATGCCCTCTTTTGGAGGTGAACCCAAGCAATTTTCCATCGTTTGGTTTCCAGGCTGCTCCTTTGCTATCCCTTCCAGATACTTCCAAGAATCCTTGGATTGTTTTATCCATCATTACAAATCAATGCTTGATGTTATTAAGGCAGATTTTTAAGACATGCAGTTATATTTACAACTAACACTGAAATTTGGTGAGTAGTCGTACGTGCAAACGTACTGAGGAAGACGCAGGTGCTTTTAGCGCTCTTCTCCCCTTTTTCCCTTCTAGAGGCTGTTTAATATTTTGAAAATTCCACTCACTAATTAAAATATCGGCAAAGTAGAACCTCCCCACCTATCATTTTACATTTTCTCCATTTCACGTGTTTATCCTCCACCAAGAAGTACATCCAACCATGTGCTGTATTAATATTTGCATGCAAGAATGACATCAGACAGATTTTTTTCCCAGTGCACTGAGCACATGTGAATGTTGTGTCAGTTTAAAAATCTTTTTAAGACATTACGTCTTTAACAAACAAATCTATTTTCTCTAGAGGACTGTTCTCCTCTAGATGGCACTGGAAGCTATGTTGTCACTGGTTTGGGGACCGGATGCTGCAGGAATAAAAATAAAACTTCTTTCTCCTCTACTTCTGAGCTCGGATCTGACAGTACTGGATAAGTTATTCAGTGGGACAGTTTCTGGGCAAGCTGGGGGACTTGTCTTCTCATAATATAAGATTTGTGTGGGGTAAAATTCAACTTATAAAGGAAAAATTGATGCTTATGAGAGTGGTCTTTATTTTCTTTACTGGCATCATATGTGTTGTTTTTCCTCCCCTTATGAAGAAGGGGTTTACAATTAAGACAATGAACCAGATCTAAGAGGAACTTGAGTTTATTTCCCTGGTTTCTTGTGAGACTTTTTAGGCCCCTTCATAGCTTGATTCTAATTTACTTGTTCTCTATTACAAAGGTAGAATATGGTGTAGGTTATAACCAGGCTTTGAGTCTCTTAATACTTTTCCATTTATGACACAGGGTTAATAATAGTCCTTATCCACCCACCTGTTGCTTATCTCTTTCATTTAGAATGTGATTTCTTCAACTTAAGGACTGTACCAAATGTAACCTGGAACCTCCAGTAGTATTCATTAGCTTGTATTTATTATCCTTGGATGGATTTTCTAATTCCATTGCAGGCAGTTCAGATTTCTCTCAGTATTAGTTTATTCATGTCTAGAAAAAATTACTGGGTTTGGATCTTGAGCATGGATACTCTCCCCTGATCAGCTCATCTCATGTACCTGTGTTAGGATGCACTACAACTTAAATGAACTGTACCTACTTTACTTGAATGGCTTTCATGCAGAGCTACTGTACTTCTCTCCCAGCATTCTCATTTCTTAGACTTCTTGGTCTGCTGCAGTGCTCTGCAGCTACAGCACTGCTGACAGCAATACAGATGACATCAAGACAGAACCAGACTGGCTCCATACATTTATGAGTTCTGACAGGATTACCAAGTCAGCTGGCTTCACACATTAGACACTGGCTTGCTCCACAAGTTAACAAGTGTTACCCATTTACAATTTTTTCCTCAATTACCAAGGATTTTCCTTTCCCTGTTGTTCCAGATAAATCATGCTTTTGTTGCTTTCAACCAGGTATTGAGGCAACTTTACATCTACCATTTATGTTATATCGATGTACACTTTTTTTTTTTTTAACAGTCATAAATATCTCTGTGATCCCTGGAAGATATCACTTCTGTCGTGGGCACTGACCTATGGACCTCTGCTCTCTACAGCTTTCTGAGGAAGGATAGGGGAGAGGGGTGTGCTGACCCCTTGGTATCAAGTGAAGTGCTGCATGGGAATTGTTCAAAGCTGCATGAAGGGAGGTTCGAACTTAACATTAGGAAACATTTCTTTACTGAGAGGGTAGTCAAACACTAGGATAAGATTCCTAGAGAGGTGGTTGCTGACCCAGGCCTGTCAGTGTTTAAGAGGCTTTTGGACAATGCCCTTAATAACGTGTCAGTGGGTGGTGAGCAATTGCATTGTGCATCACTTGTCTTTTCTTGGGTTTTATTTCTCACTCCTTTAATTATATTCCTTTTCATTACAATTTGTATTATTATTATTAGTAGTATTTGTATTATAATATTTTACTTTAGCTATTACATTTTTCTTATCTTGACCCATGAGTTTTTACTTTATTGATTCTCCTCCCCATCCCACTGGGAGGGGGAAAGAGTCAGTGAGCAGCTGTGTGATGCTTAGTTGCTGGCTGGGGTTAAACCACAATAACCCTTTAGAGCTCTTTTCTTAGCTATTCCTGTGTTCAGACCCTTGGGTAATACCTTGTTAACCTGGCTGATGTTTCACTAACCTTCACCTTTCCCAAAGCTGACAGTAGCCTGTTTGCTGCTTCTTTTCTCTACTGCTCTTCCCTTAACTATTTAATTCATCTCTTAAAAATGTCATAGTGACTATTGCTCTGGGGTCAACGCTGTCTCAGAGCTCAATTTTAATTGACTTGATTCTGTCACCTTTGCAAACAGACTCCTGCTTTCAATGTTGTGAGGCTAAGTAAATGGATATTACCTGGGAAACATTTAATGTGAAGGCTGCTTTGCTGGCAGATGTGAGCTGCTGTTAGAATGGAATGTCCTTTATTACACACATTATCTTTTTCTGGACTTAATTTTTCTGTCTTGATCACAAAGTTTTCCTCAGTCCTGGTACATGCTGTTGCTGTCTGATGGGGCAATTTTGGGTCTATTGAATGATGACTTTTATACTTGGGAAACATCAGGGAAATGCTTCATGATCCACATAAGTGATACGTGCCTAACACTTACATGAACAGTCTCTTCAGATATAAGAGAGTTCTCTTAGAATAACTGCCAGCGGTTCTCTTTAGGATATTTAAGCCTACCACAAAGATACAGAAATGAAGAACATCTCAAGCTACAGGTGGTTAGACAACCAAGTATGCTTCATCTGCATTCCAGTCTCTAAATGTTTTTCTGTGCCTGCTTTCCCTGTGCTAAGTAGAATATGGGGAAAGTAAATGCAGGATAAGAAAACTACTGCAATGAAGTACATCCGCACCTGCAAATCTATAAAACTTGTGACGGTGAGGAGTGAAGTCTCCATTACCACTGTATTTAAAAACTGCTGTTATTAAGCAGCCATTTCAGCAGAAAAGCGGGGTATACTCAAACCATTCGCAAATTTAAGCTGGGATTTTCAGAATCGGAAAATGCTAACAGCACTATCAGTAATTCATGCTACTCCAGTTATTATTCATATGGTGAGTTTATTGTGAATTAAGAATACAGATGGTGTGTTGATGATACATGTGAAGGTTGTCACATATGCACTCTGGATTTCCTTATGCTTTTGAGAGAAGCATTAATATAAACAATGCAGCAAATAATTATATACATCTCCTTTTCCAGAAAATCTTTGAAGCAATGTCACCAGTATGGCAGATCATTCTGCGCGTTTAACTGTCCAGGAAATATATACATTAAAATTTATTTATCCATATTTTAGTAATTATTCATCAGCACGTTTCATTTTGCTATCTTCAAAATGTGAATGGTTACGTAGTTTTTGGTCTTGAATTTATTCTGTTGTGTTTTTAAAAATTCTTTTAAAGCTAAATATGAACCACCACAATAATTAAAAAAAAAAAAAAAAAAAAGAGAAGAAAGGAAGAGATAAAGCATTAATCTCTCTAAACTAGTATTTTGGTTTCATTTTGCATTTTAAAATGTTTGCTGATTATACATATTACCTTATCTGGAATAAAGAAAAATAGTTTCATAAGAAAACAAAAGTAGTTCAGAAAGGTTCAAAATCTAAACAGGTGAGTATAGTTCTCTTAGTATTAGTCTATACTCCATTCTGTAAATAATCTATAATCTAAACATAATTTGTGTGAGTTTAAGAAGCCTATTTAACAAGTCTTTTTGCTATCATTAAGCCTTTCAATGGTTTACTTTCATAGTTCAGGTATCTTTTCAGACTTTGATAAAACTATGGGCTCCTCGAAATCAGTATTTTTATTAGTGCACAGCTTAGCACATCCATGTACTTGGAAATGTACATGTGGTAAATTCTGTTCATGAATATCAGCTTTGGGTTTTTTTAATTTTCAGTTACTAGAAAATTAAGAAAACATTATTTTCTGTACATATAGATTATTTTATTTTCATTGAGGGCTGGGCAAAGACAATCTTCATTTGGTTGTATCTCCAGGTATATTAGATTGACTATCTTTTTCGTCCTCCAACAAGATTAGTTCAGTCCTTGCTGAAGATGTCACAATAGTTCGAGAAACTGGAACATTAGATGAGGCCCCATCAGCTTCAATTTTTTCACCCTCTGTTGTTTCTTTAGGTGATAAGCTTTCCTGTGCATCGAAAAATACATCGGGTTTATCTGATGGGCTATCTTCATCTGAGATTCTTCCCTCTTTATGATCCATTTCTTCTTTGTCAGCAGTCTTAGCCTTTTTGGAAGGAGATGTAAAACCAAGCTTGGGAAATCTAAACCATCCAGTTTTTTCACTTTGCTTAGAAGAATCATTGTCTGATGTGTCAGCAGGTTTCACATCTTCTGGATGTGATTTTTTCACTTCTGTTTTTGAATCTGTGCTTATTTCATCACCAGAAGATGAAAAGCCAATACTTGGAAGCCAAAATTTGAATCTTCCAGGAGATCTTTTACTATCAGTATTTTCTTTTGTATTGGTTATATCTTTTTCTTCATCTTCTAGTTCTTCAATTACATCCTTTTTAAAGAGAGAACCTGTAGTTATTCCCTCTGTTGACATAGGAAGACTCTCTTCAAGTTTACTGGAAGGCTTTATTTCACCAGCGAATGTTTTTAACTTTGGCAAACTTACTTCTCCACTAGATTCTTCAGTCTCACTAGTCTCAGATAGCTTAAGCTCAGCACTGATGATCCTCTGTGCTGCTATTCCAAAGCTTTCATCAGCACATTTAGGTTTGCTCACTGCTGATACACCTTCTGTTGAAGATGGCTGCTGGATTAGCACTTCTAAGTTGCTGTGTGATTCAGGCAACTTAACCTTGAGCAGTGAGAATCCCAAAGTAGCAGTTTTGATTTCTGATGAGAGAATCTCTGATTCTTTCAGTATTTCAGTAGTGTAAATCTCACACCTTTCAATAGCAACATGTTCAGGTTCTACTTTCTCACTCACTTCTTGGCCCTCTACATATGACCAATGAATGTCTTGCCCTGCATTTGAAAGGGAGGACTCTACAGTAGTAGTCATCTGTGCAGTTTTAATGTCAGGTTCAGTCAGTGTTAGAATTTTGCTTTTTGCTTTTTGAATACCATGCTCTAGAGCCTCTGGTGTTTCTTCAGGGGCAGCAGAGCTTTCTTGCAGTTGCACTACTTCAATGTCCTCACTAGATCCCTTTTGACCTGATAGCACTTTCAACACTGAAACTTCAGCCTCAGTTGGGAGAGCTTTGAAAGAGAATTGTGGTATTTTTAGTTTGGGAATTTTTATATTTACTTCTCGGCCATCTTGTGATTTGTCCTGTGTTTCCACTGTTATTCTGTCAGATGCTTCCATATGATCTTGAGCTGCACTTTTCAGGCCAATAGATCCTTCTGATTTTTGAAGCTGCATTTCTGCTGTCTCCATTTCAGTTTTAGATACTGAAACAGCTTCTAACTTTGGTAAATTGACATTATCTTCAAAACCTTTCACTTCTGAATGCAACACTCCAAACTTTGGCATCTTAAACTTGTATGTTTTAATTTTACTTGTTTCTGCTCTATCTTCTACTTGCCCTTCCACCCCTGCAGACATGTCCTTTTCAACATTTTTCACTTGGAATTTCATTTCAGGATCTACTCTAGCAATTTTAACATCCATTTTCACTCTTGGAACTTCTACCTTTATATCTTCCAGATTAGCTGTAACATAAGCACCATCTTCTGATTCCTTTGTTTTAGACCATTCACATGTAGGCTGTTTTAACTGGCTTACATCACCGTCTTTTCCTATAATTTTCACCTCACACTTTATCTTGCCTTTTTTAACTACTGCCTCTTGATTTTCAATATTTAGCTCTTTGTTTGGAAGACTTATACTTTTTTTCTCCTGAGTTGCATCCAGAGTAATTTCAGCTGATGATGGTTCACATCCTACTCCTGAAGTTTCTAACTTAGTGGAAATTTCTGTCTTTTGGACTTCTGTATCCTGTGATTTGACTTTATGCTCTTGAAGAGTCAGAGTAGATGTAGGAAACCTATTTGTTAAATAGTTGTCTTTGTCAATTTCTGAGGCACTTGGGTATGATTTAGGCAATTCTGCTGAAGACACTGTGAATTCTGAAGTATGCAGTTTTTGTCCTTCAGCACTGTGCTTAACTACATCTGCGTAAATTTCTGCCTGAGCTTTTTCCACGCTTCTTTCAATATCAGCATCATTTTTTTTTTCCTTTAAGGATGTCCTGACAAATGCAGGTATTCTGAATTTTGGCATTTTAAACCATCCCTGATGTTCTTCAGTCTGACCTTCTTCAGCTTTTATTTCATCTTGTTCTTTTAATTTAAATTCTTTCTCCTCAAGGCTCTCAATAGCTCCCTCTGTCATTAGTTTAGACTGGGAGCTTATATCTACCTTTGGAGTTTCGATACCAGCTGTCAGAACTTGAGTTGTTTTTATCTTACAAACACCTAATCCAGAATCTGGTACGTCAGATGTAAGTTCTGTTGCTGAAACTCCCACAGCAATGTCAGCAATTTCATTTGTCATTTTTAGCTGAGATAGATCAGCTTCCTTTTTAGGTGAACTGATCTCTGTGTCTGGGCCCTTCCCTTTTGTTAGGGAGATGCCAAACTTTGGTTTCTGGAATTTGGGCATTTTAATCTTCCCTTCAGGACCTTCCAATTTCATCTTTCTTCCATCCACAAATGATGATTTTTCTGTTACTATTTCAGGGCTCTTCAGATCAATTGAAACTTCTCCTTTGGGGAACTTAATACCTCGGTTTTGAATGACACCTTCACTGCTAGAACTTTCAACCTGTTGAAAATTCCCCTCTGAGGGAGGCAGGGAAGAATCAATCTTTGCTGAGATGACTCCCATTTCACTTTGGGAGGCTCCAGTTTCTGTTTTAGAAAACTCCAGAGTGGGGATCTTAACATCAGATAGTTTTATGCTTATCTGTGCTCCTTCACCTGTCTTTTCAGAACAACTTCTTTCTATATCAGGTATCTGTATGGAATCATCACTCTCTCTTTCTGTTTTAAGAATAGTAGCATCAGCTTCAACTTTTGGTGAATGACTCTGAGATTTGGGAACCTTGATCTTGGAGAGTGAAATTTTAGGCATGACAAATTGAGGCTTTTTAACTGGACTTTTTTGTTCAACTTTTCCAGCAGATATTTCCAGATCAAGGGCTGTCCCAGTACCTTGATCATCAGTTGCAGTTCCTCTCATTTCTGTGTCCATTCTGCTTGACATTGCAGCAAGTTTATGATCTTCCAAATTTGCTTCAGAATCTGGTTTAACACTTGCTTCCTTCTTTGGTGACCAGCTGAAGGACGGAAGCTTGAATTTTGGCATTTTGAAATGTCCTTCTTTCTCTTCTCCGTCTCCATCTTGCTTTATTTCCCCTTTGATCTTTAGTGCTGCTTCTGAATCCTGAATACCACTATCTGTTTTTGGAATAGAAATGTCAACTGATTGGAGGTGAACATCAGGCTCTGAGGCCTTATTGTCAGCTTTAGTCATTTTGAATGTAGGGCTGTGAGTTTCTGCTCTTGTACCACATTCCACCTCCAAATTTGGTGCTTCAAGAGCAATATCAGCTATTTCTACCATTGCTTTTAGTTGGGGAACCTTGATTTCTGATTTGGATTGGATGACCTTTTCTGACCCTTTCCCTTTAGAATGTGTAATTCCAAACTTTGGCATTTGGAACTTAGACATTTTTGTTTTCCCTTCATGACCTTCTATTTTCATTTCTACATCACCCACATCAATTTCATTTGATGTTCTTTCAACACTTGTGTCATGACCCTTCACCTCAAAGGAGCCTTCAGTTATCATCTTAATATCTGAGGTGGAGAGGCTGGCATTGGCAGCAGCTGATTTCAATGTCAGGTCATCTGTAGACATGCTAATATCCATCTCTATTTTGGGAGCTCTGACTTCTGGTTTAGAATATTCCAAAGTTGGGACTGTAACTTTTGGCATTTTTATGTCCATTCCTGCCTCTTCTCTACTACTCCCTTTCTCAGATTTCTGTACTGAAATATCTTCTCTGTCTTGTTTGTGTCCACAAACATCAGTTTCCAGTATAGGCAGAGAGACCTGAGCTTTTTGACCCTTAATTTTAGGGAATGAGATCTTTGGCATGATAAATTGGGACTTTTTGTTACTGCCCTTTTCACCATCTTTTTCTGTTGATGTATCAAATTCCACATGAAGGTGTTGATTCTCAGGGGTACGAAATGTTAATTCTGATTCTGTGTCTCCAGATAAAGTAGACAAAGAGGGGTCTTCCATATGTCCCTCAACATGAGAAGGAGCAGTAGCTTCTTTCTTTGGTGACCAATTAAATGAAGGTAATTTGAATTTTGATGTTTTAAATTTGTTTTCCTTCTCCTCACCGTCCTTCTCTCCTGAAACTACTACGTGTTCTGCCTTGTACCCCAAACCTGGTCCATGGATTTCCACTTCCAGTTGTGGCACAGTACCTTCCATTGATGGGACACTGACATCCAATGTAGGCACATCCAGAACAACTTCAGTTGATGGCTTGTGAATCTTTAAACCAAATTCATTATCAGAGATATGAGTTGGTTTTTCAGTATCACGACCAATGATGTCAGATGTTATAATCCCCTTGGAAATTTCAGATTCTATTTTGGAACCAGCATCGTTTTCTGACTGTTTTCCCTTAGACAAAGTAATTCCAAATTTTGGTTTTCGGAATTTAGGAATTTTAACTGTAAACTCTGTGTCACCCATAGTGATTTCACTAGCTGGTGTTTTCAATCCAGACTTCAGATTTCCTTGCTCCAAAGATTGATCTTCATTTAAGATTTCAAAATCTGTTGAAGAAAGATTTTCATAAGGAAGAGATGATATATTTGATGCAGACTCTGTGAGATTAATTGAATATTTAGTAAGGGTAATATACCCTTTTGGCACTGGGGAATCCTGTTCAATTTTAGAAGAAGTAATATTGACATTGGAGAAACCCAAGCTAGGAATCCTGAATGTAATAGTTTTAGAGCCACCACCTCCCTTAATATCAGGAAGAAGCTCAGATTCAACATTACCTGAAAAAACAGAAGGAGTTTCCTCTGTTACAGAATAACAAAGAACGTCGGAGACAGAAACCTCATCACTGGATTTCATTATAGAAAGGGGTTTAGGACTTTTAGAAAGGGAAAACTTAGGCATTCTAAATAGAGAACTTTTAGCTTTACCCATGTCATCCTCTTTTCCACAGGAGGAATCGATGATAGCATCACAAGGAGCTGATTCAATTTTGACTGTGGGCAGGGTCACGTCAACTTCGGCGGATCCCGAGGGCACCGTCACGTGGGGCTCCTTGAGGCTGACGTCCACATC
>JAAGNO010004555.1:1677-14926 GCA_033439905.1 Ceryle rudis | reverse complement strand
GAGGCAGGACAGTAAATCAAGGACACTAAAGCCACTAGAAAAAGTGACCATGTTTACCTGCTGTCCTTAACCCACATCTTCACAGCATGCAACCAAAGCAAGATGCCTTCAGGATGGACATAATGTGTCAGAGTAACACACAGTATTTGCTGTTTCTCAGACAGCACAGAAAGAGCAGAGCCCGTGCCAGAAGCAGCCACCAGCCCATGTTGGTGCCCTCACCCTGCTGTGGAGGCACTGCCAGCACAAACTGGGATTGCTCCTTTTGCTCTGCTTCCACTGCTGGAAGGCTGGGGCTGCCCAAAACCACTAGCTAGGCTGGGTGGAGGTTGGATGAAGGACCTGGCTTTGGCTCCTGCAGCCTGTGAGCGAGGGTCTTGAAATGGGGAGGCTGCAGTGCACTGCTGCACAGGGTCCAGTTTGCCAGTCTCTTGTTATCGGGAGAATCCTGAGAGCAGACTGGAGTTCGTCTAGGAGGAGGAAAATTACTCCCACTTCTGTGACTATTTTACTTGAAGTCTTGTGAGATCAGGGAGAGAGAACTGTAGCTACCATTGCCTAAAACAGAAAGGAGAAATCTTTTTTTTTCTGTCAGATGGAGTATTTCCAGGGAAAATTCGATCTGTGCATCTCTCCAAGATGCAGTAATAAACTCAAATAGTTGCTGTGTCTAGGAGGAGGGTTAAGGAAAGCTAAGCTAAACTGAAATGCAAGCTGATGACAAAGCCCTTTTGCTTGGCTGCAGGGTTTTGAGCCCCGGGATACCGACATTGGCAGAAAGCTCGTTGTGTGGAGGAATGTAGAGAGCCACACAGGCTACAAGAAGACCTTCTCCTTTTCTCCCTATGCCGAGAAGAAAAGGTACTGGAGTTTGGTTCGGGGGGAGCTGAGGAAGATGATGGCAATGCTCTGAGATAGCTATGTGAATTACAACATGCTATGCTTAAAAGCAATCACGGCACTGGAGAGTTTAAAGTCTGTTTGCCTGCAATGGGCTTGGGCTGCCCTGCTCTGGAAAGCGGGAGTTGGGCTCTAAACTCTTCATGCGTTTACATCACTGTTCACCTTTAAGAGACCACAGAGGAGCCTCAGCACATCTGCACTCAGTCTCACTGCAGCTTCTCACTTAGTCTCGTGGAGATCCCTCTAAAGGGGCACAGTCAACCCGGTACCAGAAAGGTCCCACCCGAGCAATGCTCTTTCAAGACATACGACAACTCTTACTGTTCTGTGAGGCACCAGAGCCTTGTCAGTGACCAGAACTGGAGCCAGGCAGTCCCTGCTCACACAAATCTCCTGATCTCTTGCTAGCTATGATGACATCGGCATTACCAGAGGACAGAAGGCTGCTCAGGGAGGACAAGAAGCAAGGACACGGAGAATGGTGGAACAGATCTACGGAGCAGATGGTTTCTTCTGTGGTCCCCCAGGTGAGTGAAGTCCCGATGGGACAGTGAGTATTACACACTCAGAACTCCACAGCAAACAGAACTGTCAGTGGCTTAGGACACAGGGAAGAAGAAGGCAACGCCACCCTGTGAAAGCTATGCCACCTTTTGGAAAGTGTTCTGAAGTTCTGGAGAAAAGCTGTTTCTCCTGAACTTTTTGCCATATTTCATTTTCCTTTTTAGTAATAAGACTTAAAAACACCACTAAAAGGACTCCTGTTTTCACATGTACCCATACCGAAAGCGAATACTCTGGTGCGTGTCCCACTCCCTCTCTCTCGCTCACTCTCTCTCTGTTCCCACTCCCTCTCTGTTCCTTCTTCTTGAAAAGTGTAAGTGGCACTAAAACCTGGAGAGGAAAAAGAGGAAGACTCCAAAATGCCCTTAATTTGTCCCCAGATGGACACCAGTAAGTAGAACAAAGAGGAACAGCACACAGCTATTTCTACTCCCTTCCCTGCCTCTGCTCCAACTCTGAAGGCATCGAACACCAAACCCTCGAGTCCTTGGGGGTTTCTAGCTGAATCTGAGCCCCTCTCCTTGTAACAGGGGTGCGGAACCAGATGCCACCACTCACTAAAAACATGCTGACGGCACAGAGAGCCTATTTTGAAAACGCCCCAAAGTTGCTCTGCTGCTGCTGACAGACGGGTGAGGAGCAGAGGTCAGATCACACAGGGCAGATGCTGCCTCTCACTACAAGCTCTGTGACCTGCTTCCCTTCCGGGAGTCCTCCGTAGCAGTTGGATAGACAGCAAGACACATATAGCTTTATTTTTTTTTCTATGAACAGAGTGTCTACTCCACACAGCCTGTCTGATTCATCTTCAATACCTAATCTTTTTTTTTTCTTTTTTTAATTACTTTTCCTCTCCTTTATTTCAGAAAAGAGCTATTCCCAGCTGGTATTTATGTCCACCACTGCTGGGAGCTTATGGAACTTGCAAGCTATTCAGTCCATGTGTCAGATTGAACAAGACAAGGTCAGTAATGTCAGGAAGAACATACATACATGCTGTCTCTTCTCTGACTGCTGTACTCTTTAACCTCTAGCTGAAAGGAAGCCAGACAAAAATAGCCTATAGTTAGAGAACAGGTTTTAGCCTAGAGGACTCCAAAGCATTTTACCTACTTAGCAACACGCGGACAGTTCCAGCTGTCACTAAGGGCCAGGTGCAAAGCAGCAGCTGCCATTAAACAGGAAGAAACGGACATGGAACAAGAGCTTGGTCCAGAGGCCAAAGGTGTCCAAGCAAAGCTGTTGCAAATTTTGGGCAGCAGAAGCCAATTACCAAAATGGAGCTGTCATCTTGGAGACCGTGACAGCAAGTTTTGCAAGGGGGCAGTTTAATTGGATTAGCTGTGCTTGCCACGGGATCCACATTTTCAAATCAGAGGTTATAAATAATTTCGCAAAGGGCTGGCATGTCTGAGCAGCGTTTGCAGCTTGTCAGTGGGAGGATGGTGAGCCACGGCTGGCTCACCTGGAGGGGAGGATTACTGCCAGGAGCAAGGAGCACTGTGAGGCAGCAAGATGAAGCACTCAGAGGGGGGCTGACATGGTGCTCCCTCATCTCTTTTTCAGATACGCTCACATGTTCATTTTAGAGACCTCTGCCAACGTACTGAAGCCAACGAGTGCTGCCCAAGCTGGTCTCTGGGCAACTACATTGCTGTCCTGTACAACAGGTCTTCATGCCTGGAGATAACCCAAGGAGACATCTCCCACACCCTGGCTCTCCTTCGTGCCTGCGCTCCAGACTACCATAGCGGTGTCCTCACTCCATCCTGCATAGGGCCTGACACCATGAGACAGAAACACTCTCAGTGTGCCCAAGTCCCAGAAAAATGTACCCGCTTCAACGCCATTTACCAGCTGCTTCACTTCTTGGTCGACAGAGACTTTCTTAGTCCCCAGACGATGGAGTACCAAGTGCCCTCTCTCAAGTACAGCCTGCTGTTTTTGCCTACACGGAAAGGTGAATCCATGATGGGGATCTACTTAGACAACCTTGAATCCTGGGATCTATTTGATAACTACACGTCTATCACTGGAATGGACCTGGGCCTTAAACAGAAACTGTTCCAGCACTATCTTTTACTGGATACCAAGTATCCAGTCCTGGCAATTTTAGCTATTTTTCTAAGCATTTCTTTTTATTTACGCTCAGTCTTTATTACCTTGATGGTCCTGCTCGCTGTTGCCGGTTCTTTAACGATCTCCTACTTCTTGTACAAGGTGGCCTTCAGATTCACCTACTTCCCGTTCGTAAACCTGACCGCAGTCGTCATTCTCAGCAGCATTTGTGCCAACCACACCTTTGTCTTCTTCGACCTCTGGAACCTCAGCAAGAGCCAGAACCCTTCCGCTGGGCTTTCTCAGTGGGTGAGTCAAACCATGCACCATTTTGCATATCTCGTGCTGGCATCTTGCTTCACGACGGGTGCTGCCTTCTACGCCAGCTACATTAGCAATATAATAGCCATCCGCTGCTTTGCCATTTTCATGGGCACCTCCGTGCTGGTGAATCTGGTGTTCATGATGACTTGGCTTCCTTCTTCGGCTGTGCTGTACGAGCGCTACATAGCCACGACCTGCACTTACAAGCCAGAAGACTACTGGAACAACACCGGCCATAAGAGAGCCGCTCTGTCCTTCCATTATATTCTCAGGGGTCTCCAGAACACGCTGTCTGAAACCTCCAAGCTCCTCTTTGAAAAGCTCCTGCCTTGTGGGGTCATCAAGTTTCGGTACATCTGGATCTGCTGGTTTGCTGCCTTAGCCATAGGAGGTGCCTACATTTCCTGTTCCAACCCCAAACTCAAACTCCCAACTCTCGAGGCGTCATCCGTCCAGGTGTTTAGACTGAGCCACCCCTTTGAGAGGTATGATTCTGAGTATTGCCACCAGTTCATGTTTGAGAGACTGGAGCGTGGAGAAGGGCAGCGTATGCCTGTCACGATAGTCTGGGGCATCCTGCCGGTGGATAATGGGGACCATTTCAATCCAAAAAGCAATGGCACCCTGGTAACAGACTCCACCTTCACAATCCAAAACCCCGATGCCCAGAAGTGGCTCCTCGAATTCTGCCAGAAAGTGAAGAACAAAACTTTCTATTACCCCGACGCAGAGCAGAAATCCACTGTGTGCTTCATGGAGGAGTTCCTCAGGTGGATGGACAGTCGCCAGTGCTCCCAGCGAGACCACAGCTTCAACCTTTGCTGTAACCAGTTCTCTTTCCCTTATGGAAGCGAAGTCTTCTTGCACTGCATCAAAATGATGCTCCTGGAACAGGGCAGGGAAGGGGCAGAAACATACGATCTGGGCCTCAGGTTTGATGGGGAGGGAAATCTCGCTGCCTTAGTGCTGCAGTTTCAAACTGTTTATCACTATAGCTTCAACTACAGCAAAGCCAAACAATTCTACGAAGAAATCAACCTCTGGGTAACGGAGGAAATGAAAACTGCCCCCGTGGGGCTTCAGAATGGGTGGTTTACCAGTAAACTGGAGTTATACAACCTCCAGCACAGTCTCAGCACAGAAACGATGGTGGTCATGGGGCTCTCCATAGCCATTTCCTTCGTGGTGCTGCTGCTCACTACCTGGAACGTTCTCCTGAGCGTTTTCTCTGTTAGTACCATCGCAGGCACCGTCCTGGTGACCATTGGCCTTTTGGTCCTCTTGGAGTGGCAGCTCAATGCGGTGGAGTCTCTCTTCATTTCAGCTGCAGTAGGTCTCTCCGTTGACTTTACCGTCAACTACTGCATCTCCTATCACCTGTGTCCCCACTCTGACCGCCTGAGCCGCGTGGCCTTTTCCCTGAAGCAGATGAGCTGTGCCACGGCCATGGCAGCTTCTGCTCTCTTCTCTGCGGGTGTCATTATGTTGCCTGCGACGGTCCTGGCGTACCGGAAACTGGGGATATTCATCATGATGATCAAGTGTATCAGCTGCGGGTTTGCCAGCTTCTTCTTCCAGTCACTGTGCTGCTTCTTTGGCCCAGAGAAGAACTGTGGGCAGATCCTTTGGCCTTGTGTCCACACCATGAAAGACTATTCCGATGACTCTGGGCTGAATGGAAACTTTGCCTGTGGAGGGAGCGAGAAGCAAAACCGGTTGCGGAAGGTCCAAGAGTCCAACACTGCAAACGAGCAATATGAGCTCCAGCCCTTGTCCAGAAAACTCAGCGACAGTTTTGACAACAGCACTTCCACAAGCAAGCTGTCCAACCGGCTCTCTGAAGACACACAGGTTGAAGACAACAGGTGCCCCAGAGTAGGAATGCACCCCTCGCTTGAGAGAGAGAGGCAGAACCTGCAGGACACCCTTGGAGACCAGCAGGCTGGCCTGTGCCAGTGTCCTGCCTTGCAAACCTCCTCTCCGTACAAGCACAGCAGCTCAGAAGCAGAAATTCACAGGGAGAGACTCTGCCAAGATTGTCGATGTCGAAAGTACGGTCCGAAAGCTTGGGATGGGTCTGGGCCGGACCATATCCAGCCGGGTGGCACAAAAGAAGAAGGGCAGCTCAACAAATCCCAGTCCTCTAGTGACACTGCCCAGCAGCAGTCGGATTATACCTCAGACAACAGCCGTCTCCCTGCTGCTGACATCTACAAGATTCACAGATGCCTTTGTTCTCTTGGCAGCTCTTTTGACATGCTCAACATCTCCAGTGAGACATCGATTAGTGATTTTGAGCAAGGCCTAAAGCTTGCTGAATCAGCCAGTTCTTGTCCCGATGTCTTAGAGCTGTCTGATTCGTACAGTCAAACAGAGAGAGGTTACCTGAACGGGAAGAGAGATACCCTGCGGCTGGACCTGAGGGAGACCGTCTTTGATGTCTCTCCAGCAGCATCGCAGAACAGCTCCTCATGGAAAAATCGGTTTGGATTGGGGAGCGAAGGCCCGGTTGTGTTACCCAACAGCCAGCCAGACATGCCTGATGTTTGGATCAAACGATCTAGCGCACAAAGTTCTGGTTACAACAGTTGAAACCTTGCAGAAAACACAACTGTACTGCGAGGGAAAAGGGAAGTCGAAAACACCTTGGAACTGTAAATATCAGTTTTTTCCTCCTGCCTCTCCTAGAGCTGAGACTGTTTCTTAATATTTCAGCTGTGCAAATACCTGTGTTTTCACAGAACCAGCAAATCTGATACCAGTGAGAGGACGTGCGACCAGTCTTGATGGAGTACAAGCCCTTGGACCTTCCAGTGTCTGGTGCCACATTCACAACTGGACTGCAAAACTTAGCGAGTCTGTTCTGGGGTTCATTTCCTGCAAGGGATTTTGTTTTCATGTCAGGGTCACATAGGAGAGAAATAACGAGGGGAGTCTCCCCAGATATTTAACAACGGGGAAAGACGGCGCACGTAAAAAAAAAAAAAATAAATTAAAAATTAAAAAAAAAAAAGTCCAAAACCCAAACCCACAACTCTTGCAAATCTACGTATGAAGTGAATAGTGCATTGTTAATAACAAAATCATTTCCTACTGAACCAGAAGCTGCTCTGTGTAAAGTCCAGGTTCACAGATCCCATCAAAAAACTTTCAGATACTATTAACAAATCTCATTGTGTCTTTTGAGTTGATACAGCCTCTCACGGATCATGGAGAATCCAGCCCAAATCTATTTGCAGTAACAATTCCGGTTCGCTTTAGCAGAAGAATTTCTAGTACTGCCAAAGATTTCAGTGTGAGATTTGCCCTCTGAGCAAAGTGTCCTCGTCCCCTCAGCGACTCGGGTGCTTTGTGTGTCGTCTCCATAGCTTGTTTCAACTCGAGGCGTTCCCCACAAACATGTAACTTTTTAAAAATTTGTGTATCTGGTGAATCTTGAATTTCAATTTTTTTTTTTCCCCGCTACCAGAAATAAACAGGAAAATAAACACTTCTTTGCCTTTAGTTGTGGGGAAAAAAAAAAAAAAGGGAAAACATTCCCTAGACAAGTTGACGTAAAATAAATGCTTATGACAAAGTTTCCTAAATCTGAGTGATGCTTCATTTTCACCAAGGATGCCGTGGCTTATTTTCTTCGCCTCTTAAGTGGCTAATGTATTTTCCAACACGGACAGCAAAAGGGAATTACACAGTTTAAAAAGATTCGCTCCCGCTGACTCCCATAGTTCTCCCCGCTTCGTGGGAGCCGGGCCGCAACCGCCTGATGCCGCTTAGGAATATGCTCTTTTAAAGCTGCTAACACTGTTTGAAACACAGGATGTTTCAGGTTTGCCTTTCCACCACTCAGTCCTCGTTGCGGATGCTCGGGTGGCTGGCTGGGCAGCCCTCGGGCTGTGGGCCAGCGCTGGCTGGAACCACACGGGACCTGCTTCCGTCGCTCTTCGGAAGAGCTCCTGGGCCGTTCCGAAAACCGCGTTGGGGAAGCACTGGGAGAACACTGAAAAAAAGTCGGGAAACATTTTCTACGGACGCCTCTTTACCCCGTGCAGCGTGGGAGGGCGACTGAAACAACCTCGAAGGCGAGCGGCGGCACCGGCGCCCTGACGGCGCAGCGGGGAAGGCTCCGCGGCCGCACAGGCCTTGAGGAGAGAACACTGGACAGGACTGGGCAGGGCTGGGCAGGACTGGACAGGACTGGACAGGGCTGGGCGGGGCTGGGCTGGGCAGGGGCAGGAGGGTCTGGAAAGGGCAGGGAACACCCTCCCCGCCGGCGGCCGGTTCCCCCGGGAGCAGCCGCAAGCTCCGATCAGCGGCAGCCCCCCCGCCCCGGGGCACCCGCCGCGCCAGCCCTGAAAGAAGCAGCGAGAGGCAGGGAAACGCGGCTCGCGCGCCCCGCGCCTGCGCTCTGCCGGCCGAGGCGGGGCCCCACGGGTGGGTTGTGCGCATGCGCGGCGGCCGCGGGGCCGTTTGGCGGCGGGTTCGATTCAAACGGGAGCGCGGGATGGATGCGGAGGCCTCTCGGATCCCCGTCTACAGCGGCCTCCACCGTGCCCTGACCACCGCAGGTGCGTACCCAGCGAGGGGGGATTGTGCCCTGCTCCGCTCCCCTCCCCTCCCCTGGGGGGCATCGGGAGCCGGGGGCCGGGTTAGGCCGGCGCGGGGGGGCAGGGGCGGTGTCTTCCAGGGAGCTCCTTGGTCTGCGGTGCCTGTTGCGGAGCCGAATGACGGGGTTTGCTCAACGCCTTGTCTCTATTTAAGGCTCCGGTCGCTGCATCCCAGCTCAGCCCGGTCATGCCGGCTCTGGGCCCGGGGTGGCTCTCAGGCCCTGAGGGTCACAGGTTCCCTTCAGGGGCTCTGAATTCTGTAAGTCTTTCAATAGTGATTTACAGCAGGCGATGAAATTTTTCCAATAAGCAAAATAGTGAAGAAAAAAAGTTACCGTGGCCTTGCGAAACGTGATCTGATGGTCAGAGAAAGGAGCTGAGAGAGCATTTGCTTTATAGAACCGCAGAATGGTTTGGGTTGGAAGGGACCTTAAAGCTCTTCCAGTTCCAACCCCCCCCTGCCATGGGCAAGGACACCTCCCACGAGACCAAGGTGCTCAAAGCCCCGTCCAGGCTGGTCTTGAACCAGTCTGCAGTGGTGGAGCATCCACAGCTTCCCTGGGCAACCTGTTATTAGTGAACTGTGAGAAGCTGGGGGCCAGGCCTTTGAAGAGGAGCTCAAAAAGCCCAGTAAAAATGGAGCATCCTCCTCAAAGGGTGCTGAGGGCTACGTAACTGCCAGAAGAAGCGTGAAGTCAGCAAAAATTTGCAGTATCTGGCGGAAAGGTGCAGGTGGCAGGAGGAGATCACGACCACTGACCCAACTCCAGCCTGAAAAGACTTGCCCCCCACCCCTACGGACCACGCGTGCTAATTTCCACAGCAAGCGAGGCTGACTTAAAGATAACAAAAATACCACTTAGAGCGTTTTAGAAATGCGAGGCGCGCAAGCTTAACGTTAAAGACGTGGGGGGTAGTCTGTGCCAGTGGAAACTGCCACGTTGCTCTGCTATAAATGTGCTGATGGGGACGTCGTTTGAAAAATACTCAACTTGGGAGGGAAGCTTCCTAAACCCGGTATGTGGACAACGCTTTAGATACTCGCACAGCTGTGGTTCAAAGCCAGCTAGGCTTTACACAGAAAGCTAGTTCTCTGAAGTGTTATTTTTAGAAGTGTATCTACTCCTAGTGATTTGAAAGACGAGAGTTTTTCAAGTGGGCTGTTTGTTTTGCTTCCAGTAGTGAACAGCCTTGCTTGGAACCCTGTGGCATGCTGTGGCTGGATGTTGAGACCTCCTTTATTATCACTCCTCTGTTACCACTTCCAAACTTTCTCTGATTAGTGCTACCCTGCTAACTGTGTTTTCACACCCTCTACCATCTGAGCTCTCTGTGGTTTGTTCGAGACCCTTAATCTTGGGGAAGGCTTGAAGACTGCCCCTAGTTGTCACTACCTTAAAGTCTCCCTTTCTAGCCAGAGGTAACTGTGATTTACCCCACACTGAAGGCTCGAGACATCCAGCAGCTCTTTGTATTGTGGTGATCTCTTGCAGACTGCAGCATTTTCATTGTTGTCTTTTTCTTTGCAGAAATGCAAACGGCTTTTCCTTCAAAGAAACAATGCGGCAGCAAAACAGCGGATCTGGAGTTCAGCAAAGATCCCAACCTCAACTTTAGCTCCAACCTTCCAGCCGATGGTGTCTCCAAAGCTACAAACCAAGGGTAAATGAAAGTAAAATACAGAAGGATTTATGACTTGGCAAATGTCCTAAAGATGGGTTGGCATTCTGCAGAGTTTGGCAAACTAACAGACTTGGTAACCTGCAAGAGTGAGGTGGTCCTCTGGTAACTGTATTTTACTCGTCTTTTCAGGTTGCTTAAATCTGCCAAGAAAGTGGAACCGCTTTCAAAGAAGACAGCTACGAGGGGGTAGGTTTCCTCATCTCTCTTAGTTGTCCTTGTGCAGTAATGCTCCCCCCTGCAGGGTCATGTACGTGTCCAGCTTTCTCGCCGAGTTCGCCGATTGAAGATCTTGGCTGGAAACGAGGGCAAATGCTTCAAAAAAGGCTCTGTGTGTGGAACTGAAACAGCAGGTGTCTAATACTGCTATTTTTGCCCCCGAATCTTTTGCTTCTACAGACCTCTCAACAGATACAAACTAGAAGCGGAGCTGAAGGCCAAGAATCAACTGTTAGAAACGGCCAATCACCAGCTACACTCCAGACTCACAGGAGCACAGGTAAGGGAGGGGGAAGAAATAAATCCTTGAGTAATTCTTACATTTTGATCCTTACAGAGCCAGCTCAAAGGATTGTCTTGCTCGTTTTCCTGTCTCCATCAGAAGTCAGTAGAGTTTGGGTGGGCTGGGCTTTCTCCTCTGGCCCACGTGATATCTTCTAGAACGTGGAAATCAGCAGAGCTGCAGATGTATTTGGGTGGATAATGAGTCCAGATCGCTGCTAAATGCTGATCAGAGCTCTGATGCCGTTTTGGACTCGCTGTGGGAGAACATTTCAAGTTGAGGGCTATACACTTGCATGAAATTTTATTAGAACAGCCTCGATATTGCCAGGTACTTCCTACCTACATGAAGAGAAACTGAATAATCACTTGCCTTGTATGGTTTGAGCTCTACTCATTCTTTTTCTTCCATAGCTCCTAACATATGGCAGAAGCAATTCCCTTTCCTTGTTCCTCTTGCCCAGTCTCTGCTGGCTTTAACCCATCACGCCACGCGGTGTGGACGTGCACACGGTATTGGAGATGTGGGTTCGGGAATGTCTAGTAACAGAGAACATTCTACTTGAGTTTTGGTCACTGCTGTGCACTAAGTTTGAGGGACAGTGACCCCCGTTCTCTTGGGAGTATTTACCCCAGAGCTCATTTTCTATAAGCTTATGTGTCGTGTGCTGTTGTGTCACATTGTTGGCCGATCTTTAGGTGTCTGTATATTCTTTGGCAAGTTTTTCCTGTCTGCTCAGCACTGCTGAGGCCAAACCCGGAGTATTGTGTCCGTTTCTGCGTTCCTGGTACGAGAGAGACACGGGCATACTGGAGAGCATCCAGCAAAGGGCCACTCAGATGATTAAGGGACCGGAGAAATGGCTGAGAGAGATGGGACTGTTCAGTGGATTCCATTTCAAACAGATTTGACTTTCTTGACTCAAGTTTACGTTCCGAATTGGCACCTTATTATTCACCGCCTCGTACGTATCCCGCTAGGACACACTGAGCACAATTTCTGTCGTGGGCAAGAGGCCCTGCTGGAAAACTCTGGTTGTAAAAGCTCATTTTATTTCTCAACCAGTTACTAATCTGTGAGATGATCATTCCTCTTATCTCACAGCTTGATTTCTTTAAGAGCCTTTGAGACTTGTGAGATATTCAAAAAGCTTCTGACACTATCAGCTGGATCACCCTAATCCATGTGTTTATTGGTCCTCTTGGAGACTTGCACTCAACTTGTGAGGCTGATCAGCTTACCCCGTTGCCTGCTAATAGCTGAACTGGGTAGGGAGTATTTCTGTGGCTTGAAGAGTCTAAGACACCTTTTTTCCCCAATGTTTATATGCTCTTCAGTGTGTCAAACTCCTGAATGACTTACATGTGAGAGGGAGCACAGTAGAGGATGCACTAGGATTGCCTAAAAGGAATTTAGCTCTAGGATCAGGTTTTTTCTAGTAATTGTTATGCCGTGCAGGTGATAAATACATTAATCCTGTCGAGAAGCAGGAGTGAGGGTCTGCACCTGCCTAACTTGCTGTGGTGGTAGAGACAGAAGGGCCAGATCAGGTGCTTGGTGCTAGTGGTGCCCGTGTTCGGCCATTAGCACCACACTAGGTATTGCCGACTGATGAGAAGGAAACCTGCTCCGAAACTGATTCACTTCCAACCTCTGTTGATGACAGGGCACTATCAAGGAGTTAAAGGAGGAGAATGAAGGCCTGGTACAAGAAGTTGAGAAGCTCAAGAAGTGTAATGAAACTTGCATGGTGATTTTAGAGAGCAGAAACATCGACCCTGGTAAGGACTCCGCGCGTCACATCCCATTCCAGTACCGAGTTCTTCAGAATTGTTATTTATTTTTTCTTTTCCCCTGTTGTGACTCTTCATAAGGCATTTGGATTCTGCTTCCTGGCTATGAAAATACTGCCGTAGCTCGGGGGGATTTTTTTCTTCTAGATTTAAAAAAAAAAAAAAAGTGCTTCTGTAGTAGGCCCTGTCCTGGATAAACTTGGACAATAATTCAGTGTTTCTTGCTGTAGAAAGTTACTCTGAAAAGCTGTTAATTCTCAAAAGCAAACAAGTTCTTATTTTACTGGTTCTTATCTGTATATTAGAGGTTCACTAATGCATCTCATCAATCAGTTACAGGCAGCAACATTCTGGAGGAGGAAGAGAAGACACGAGAATGCCAGAAGCAGATAATGGTAAGAAAACTTTGAAATGGCAGTAGGGGTTGAATGGGCTGTGTGAGGTCTCTGTGCTCCTGCCCTTTTCTGCTGATGCTGGGGGAACAGCTGCTGAGACTTGCATTGGTTTGCATCCTAATAAACTGCTTTCCCTCCTGGTTCCTCAGCTGCTAACTGAGAAGCTCGTCGAAGAATTGAGGCTATTTAATCAAACGGCTGCAAAAGAAAAGGAGGTGCTTCAGGTAAGGCTGTGACTTGGACTCAGCCAGGTCATGAGCTCCTGGTGCTGAGTGAGATTCTGAAGGTTATTTTGCTCCTCCCAGTGCTGCTTAATTCTCCAGATGAAGGGGAAGCGAGAGCCTGCAGTACTGAGCAGAGTTTGTTACACATGCGTTAAGGAAACCGTGTGTGTTACTCCCCTTCTAACAGAGGGCTTAAAGCAAA
>JAAGNO010004554.1:0-13626 GCA_033439905.1 Ceryle rudis | reverse complement strand
GCAGATATTTGTAAACATTCCTGAGATCCCTTCTCAGGCTTCTCCTCTCCAGGCTAAACAGCCCCCGGGCTCTCAGCCTTTCCTCATCAGAGATGTTCCAGTCCTTCCAGCATCTTCGCAGCTCTAAGATGAACGGAGCATGTCAAGGGGTAAAAAACCCTACAGCTACCCTACCAGCTAGCTTGAGTGAGAAGAAACAATGCAAAGTAGTATCAGACAGCACAGTACAACTTCTGAAACAAGCTTCATAGTCGACTCTGTCAGATGCTTTGCAGCCAAAGGTTAAAGAAAACAGGAAGGTTTCAAATGAGTTACAGAGGCAGGAAGTGAGTCAGCCCTGAGCCGGGGGGACAGCAAACAGCAACCCCTGCCACTGCAGACACCCACTGCAGACACCCAACTGCAGGACATGGACATGGAGGTCTAGAACCAGAGTGATGAACCCGAGAGCACAGAGTGTCAGCAGGGTGGGAATAGACAGGAAAAGGGACACTTCTTCACCCCACAGCTCAAACAAAAGGAAGATTTTCTCCATGCAGAGGACTGTCTGCTAATCAGTTTTCCTTTCCTTTGCAGAGCAGCCTAACCACCAAGCCACCAGCTCATCCCCTCCCTGCCCAGGCACACTGAAGCCTCCTGTGTTTTCGGTTCTGCTCAGGGGGAGTGGCTGAGGAGAGTCCTCCAGAATAACTCAGTTGGGACTGGGAACTCACGTCCACTTAAGCATCTTGAAATTTGAACACTGGCCTCTCACGCTCTCAGATGAGCACTGTGCTATTGGAAATAGAAACACCAACACCTCCTCCTCGGTTGCCATCCTCCTCTGCCCACATCCCACATGAGAAGAAATTGCTCTGAAAATACTGTCACATCAACCTCCACAGAACAAGTAGGCCAAGAAACATCTTAGCAGGGCTTAGGCATAAACGAGACTCTAGCTGCTCGCCTAGAAACAGGCACTTATCAGAGAATTCATCTGGAGTAAACAAAAGAGCCATAAGCCATCAGTGCTACTGCAGCTCAGCAGCATCATGGCAGGAGTTCTGAGGAACTGCATTTAGGGGACAGGTACAAAAGAGACCCAGGTCTTTTTGTAGGTGCACTTCCAGGCACACAAATTACATGTAAAAATAGAACCAGGGTTCTGAAATCACACAGACATCTTTGAAAATTATACTCTAGGGATTTGACAATATTGCCCATCACACAAAGATGTTGCATTCCCTGTTCCAGCACCAGGAAGTAACGCTCAGCCCTTAAGCCTGGACAGACACACAAGCACCGAGACCCTAAACCAGTAGCAAATTCCCACCAACTTCTGCAGGCTCCTATATAGAGCAAAATAGTTAAAGAATTAACTGTTCCATAGGTAGAGCATCAGGTTCCTAATATGTAGGTCTCTGTTTCAAGCTGAAGCCATTAGGAGGACAAAACATTTTTTGCTTTCTGTATTAATGAGAAGGATGCTAGTTCCAACAGAAAAAAAAAAAAAAAGATAAATCCGAAGAAGGACAGACAGAACTGGCTGAGTTCCAGCACTAGAAAAGTCCCTTGTCCACCTGTTGCTTCTGAGAATAATCTATAAAGCAGCAAACCACTGTAGCAAAAGACTTAAGAGCCACAGCACGGTCACATACACCAGGCTGGGGAACCAAGACACAACTGAAGTAGAATATAAGCTTCCTTGAGGCAATTAGATTTCAATGCAAAGCATTTCTAGAGCCTTCCTAGTTTCAAAAGAAACTCGGAATAAGGGGTGGGAAAATGGGTGCAGAGAACAAAAACACTTCAGAGGAAGGCTTACTAACACTGAAAGAAGCTGTTGAGAGCTTCTTACCTGAAAAAAAAAATGCTGGGGCTAGCCCACGTAGAAGGTAAAAAGCAAAATCCAGTACCTGGCTGCAACTTGCAAGTTTTGAACATCTTCCAGTGGAATAATTGTTGTTAGAAAAGTGCTGTGCTGTTGGAATCAATTTCCCACAGGGATGTTTCCATTGTGATTTTGACTTTTTTTTCTCTCACCTGTGCTTTCGTAGGTCAGCATGCTTCTGGAACCAGGGGGCATTGCATTTACAAAATAAAGTCTCATTCCTAAGTTTTATAAAGTAAGATTCTGTAAGTCAGCTTTGGCATTAGAAGTCTTGGTTTCATAAGAACAGGACACTTTAACTGACAATTTAAAATACCTAAAAAGAATTTATAAGCTCCTTCCAAAAATCCAAGAGATGAAACGTAATAAGCTCTACTCCAAGCAAAGGATCATACAGCTGCTATAAACAGCTCTCAAGGACTGAGTATTTTTAAGAAGAAAGGTGATGATGGGCAAGGACTAGGCAATACCTAAACAGCCTTAGGAAGAAAACTGTATGGACAAAGCTTTCAAGTTGAAAGAGGTTCAGAGCAAAGAAACTGTCACTCGTTTTTTGCTGCTGGATGTTTAGATGAACAGAACTTGGTACATTCCCTGAAAATAAACAGAATCCGTCAGAGAGAATCACAACTTATTCCTCCTGCCTGGAGTTTCCATAAGCAGTGTGTACAGAGAAATCCATTTCTGGCTGCTCAGATTTTTAAAAGGAGGATTGCTACCATGCTGAATGAAATGCAAACCCCTCTGAACTAAAAAAAAAATCCTGCAGTACCTTGTATTTGACTAAGAAACAAGATGACAGGTGAGCTAAACAAGATGTTAGTTTATTGATTCCTGAAGCTGGAATGGTTTTGTTCAGCTGGTTTACAGAAAACCAAAGCCAAAAAAATAACCAATACAAGGTTTTTTTTTCCTTCTCATTCCAAAACTGAGTCATAGAGACTTTGCAGAACCTGCACTGGAACAACAGTTAAAGAAAATATTCCTGTTGAGGAAACAGTGCCACTGAAAGCTGATATCCCCTGATGGGGACATCCCAGCACAGAGGGTGTCTGCGCCTGCTGTGATCTGCCATGAGACTCTCGAGCCAGATGATTCAGCAGCTGTTTTACCACTGCCTGCAGAAGTATTCCATGCTGCTCTTCAGACCTGTTCACTACATGGACTTCCCACACCTGCCCAAGCTGCTTCACAAGGAAGGCTGGCCCATTCCTCACCCACAGGCTGGAGAACTGCATATTGCTCTGGAGAGCAGTAAGGACCTGCAGGGCCCTGCGGCTGGGATTTCCCTGCAACTGTCCCAGGGACATCCCTGGCTACTGGGACAGGCACGAATCGCCTTGCTGTCTCTGGGGATAGCTGGGAGTTTACAGAGAAGTAGCAACAGGATGGTTTGCACTCCATGGCCCCTGGAGCTCTGCTCACTCCTGCCCAGGCACAGCTCAGCTTCTACCTTCTGAGGTCCACGCTCACACTGCAGCTAGAAAAAAGCACTGGAATGCCAGTGTTTCCAGGGATTTTTGCTTAAACCTACTAATATCCAGTATCCCAGCTGGCTATCTACAGAAGATTGACAGCCGCTTCTTGCTTGGATGTCAGAAGAAATCTGAGCAGCAACAATGGGAGAGAAAAGTGGCAAATAACTATTAAAAGACATTGTTCTCCATTGTTGAGCAGCAATCACACTGCCACGGTGCACAAGAAAACACATTTGGTTTCTGAAGGAAGGGTCAACCTCTATCCTCGGGGAAGACGAGGGCCTGTAATTCGGGAGCAAGGAGAACTCTCGTTACTAGTGACCCGTGTCACAGCACGGGCTGCTGCACCCACAGAGAGATCTGGCAAGGGGAACGGCAGCGCGGGAAGCGCTGCTTAGGGAGGTCCCACTGGGGTAGGCCTGGCTGAGGGCTGCGGCCGCACGGCTGGCAGAGCAGAGGGGGCAGCGGCGTGGGCAGCAGCCGTGAGGCAGCGGCTCTGCCCCTGCCCTGCCTCTCCGCGCTGCAGCCCGCAGAGGGGCTGGCACTGAGCCCTCGGAGATCCAGCTCCGCAACGAGGGGCCCTCGGGAAACGCCGGTTCCCGCCCCGCTTCTCCCGCTCTCCGACCTCGTGGCTCCCTCTAGTGGCTGCGCTGGCCGGGAGCGGCCGGCTGACGGCAACACCGCAACTGCCGAAAGCCTCAGCCTCGTCCTCCTGCGTCCCTCCTGCCACCTGCTCACCGCTCGGCTGGGTGCGACGGTGCCGCTTCCTCTCTCCGGCTCGTTTAGCCGCCTTCACTCCTCCTAATCCACGACCTCACTCCTCTCGCCTCGTCCTTTCACAGCACCCACTCTGCAGCCCCTGAGATGCCCTTACCGAGGTCTCTGGATCGTTCCCCAGCCATCCTACACGACCATTCGCAGTGGTAACTGTCTCTCACCAGTGAAACACGTTATCCTCAATCTAAATCATGTCATCAGCTTTTTGTTCGCATCCTTCAAAGCTCCCCCCTTGACTTTCCCATATTTGCTCAGGGTCAGGCTCTGCCGTCCGCTGGAGACATGTTGGAGCAGCAACGGCACAAGTTCAACACCTCTCCAGACAGCAAAAGCCCTGCCAAGTGACTCCTGTTTCAATGCACATATTCATGACATTATAGAATTGTGAACAATTATCTTTGCAGTAAGTGCATACAAACATGGCCATACTTAAGTTCACCTTAGCCTCTGTATTCCTGGATGAAGACCGGACCCCCCTCAGCACACTGGACCTCCTCAGCACTGAGCTCATGATGGTCACTGCCTGGCCTCCCAGAGGCAGCACTCTGGCAGGAAGGATCTTGCCTCTAGAAAGGCAGCCTTGTCTTTCATGCCACCACAACAAAGGGCTGCCCATACCAAAGGGGTAAGGTTTGTTTCCCTTGCCAGCATCAGAAGCTCCTGCCTTACTCCTGTGATGAGGAGAGACCAGTTCTCCCAGTTCGACTGCTTCCCAGGAGGCTGCCTGTGCCAGCCCTGACACAGCCCTGTGCTTTCAGTGTGGTGATATCTGGCTCTGCCTCCACACCAGAAAGTTCACCCCATGGGCTTTCCCACCACAGGTGCAGTACTAAACTTGAGAGTTTTTACTATTTTTTCAACCCACATCAGGCAACAGAGGAAAAAAACACCAAGAAAATGGCAGCTCTCACCACCACTGCTTAGCTACCCTCGTTTTGCAGCGGCTTTGTACAGCAGTTTGGGTTTTGAGACATGCCCATTTCACTACCTTGTGAAGGAAAGGCCAGGACCAAAGGTACGATTCCCAAAGCAGCATTAGGGCTTAATTCAGAACTCAAAATCCTACACAAGTGCACCACACCTCACAGGTACCAACAATGCCAAGGCTGCAGTCCCCCAAGAAACACCTCAGAGCCATGGTGCCCCCCACTGCACCATGTGGCTTCTCCCAGCTTCTACCATCAGCAAGACTCACCCTGGAGCTGTGCTGAGGCGGGTGCTGCCCAGCCAAAGGTCTCTCCTTGAACCAGCAGAGCTCTCCTCCAGCACTCTCAGTCAGGCAAAAAGGCCAGATAGAGCAGACTCTGCAGCAAGGGAGGACGACATGGTGTGAGGATTATGGTTTGTAAGCCCATGAAGCTCAGCGGGTCTAGAGTGAAGCGAAAAGGAGCTTAGATGTGTCCACCTGAAGTGCAATTACCCCCTCCTGAATGCAGCACTTTTGAAATGCCTGACTGTTTTTACTCCGTGCTCGCTGCAAGTTTTGTCTGAATTAGAAAAGATGCAGGATCTGGTTTCTAGGAAACACTGGAGCAGATCCCAGAGGGTTGTTGAACGCCCCTGTAAAGGTAGGACTCAGTGCTGTAGGAGGCTGGATCTACATGAGACACCCCCATTTAGCAGTTATGCTTTTCTTGCATGCTTTGCAAAGTTACATGCAAAAACACATGCTTGCAGTCAGATCCCAGACAACCAGCCACTAAATATATATCGTGTATATAAACCTTGACATAGACATGTTGATCTGATCCGTGCCTGTCTCTCGTGGAGCACAGCGAGTACCGTTTGGAGGCTAGTTAGAAGGACTTTACGGTATTTCTATATAGTCCTTTTAAAGGGATTCTCACAACCAGAACGCTTTCAAAGGAACGATAACCAACCAAAAAGGCACCAGCTCTTCATGCTTGCTTACAATCCAGATTGCCCAGTCAGGGTACACAGTTAACACTAAAGGTTTTCAAACTGAGAACAAACCACCAAATGAGCATTTGTTTTCATCACAGCCATGCTTTTAAGAGCCCAAATATCTCAGAACTTTGCAGGAAACAAGAAGATCAAGCAAGTAAACCAAAATACTACAAGGAATTTTCATTAGCACATCTGTTGTGCAGGGTATTGCTCGGACACCATCTTGAATTCAAGCTGCACCTATTCCTGACAATACCCCACCAAAAAATAAGACTGTAAGTATAAAAAGAGTATGTGTCATATCAATATTTAAACAGTTAAGGTGGGTGATTTTTCAGTCACCGGTAGAAGTCAGTGTTAACACCTAACTGAATTGACATGAAGCAGTGCAGAATTCCCAACTACCAGGCCCCCTGCACCTCAGGAAACCAGCACTAATTGAAACTGAATTTAACTTCATGATTCATCTGCTATAGAGACTTCTTTACATCCATGACAAAGCCATAACAAAGTTATCTAAAACTCGACATTAGCATTTATTTATTTTTAATCTTTTAAACCAAAAGGATCCTGGCCAACATTTTAAAAAGCTAATCAATATTTTAACATTAAATATTAATTAACTGTAGTAGCAGTATAAAGAAAACTGATTTTTGCACTGTGTGTTGCTCAATATAGATTTATATTCCATACACAAGTTTCCTAGCAACGCTGCTGGCTTGGCTCAGAGATGGGCTCTGAGATGAAATATACCTTTTCATTCTCAACTATTTACAAATAAAACCTTGAAAACCTTGCTTGCTTCTTACTCAGACCTAACTTCAACAGGCTTGTGCTGCTTGTCAGCAGCTAAGAGATGCTATTTGCAGAAAAATAGATGAAACTTCCAAAAAAAGGGTCCTACAGAAAATGTTCCTCTGCACCCAAAACACCCTTTCATAATTTTACAGAAAAAAAAAAATGGATGTGGGTGAAGGGAAGGTCACAAAACCTATGACTGTTTCTTGTTCCCTAGACTTTGATGAAAGGATTTAATCATTTAGATAAAGATTACACTAGTGTGAACTCCTTTAGCTTACTCTAGCATTATCACACTATGTTCCACATTGCAGCAGCATTCCTTCTCATGCAGGCAGAGGCAGCAAGATTCCTAAGTCTCCAACTGATGCCCATTCTTCCTGCTTTCTGCACACCCATTCCACTATCCCCACAAGTAACAAGCTCTCAGGCTTCAAGATTAAAGTTTCTCAGTACCAAGAGGCCTACCTGAACCATTTAATGAGCACTTTACAAACATAGCACAAATGCTTGTCCATTTTGGTATGAAATCCTACAGGCAGGATGCATCTTTTAAATGTTTTGACATGTGTGCAGGTATAACAGATGTGGATAAAGCAGAAAAAGCTCATTGGTGAAGGCTTGAGTAATAGATGGATGTGCTTGGATTAAATATTTCTTTTAATCGTGATAAACTTCATAAGAAACCAAGCACTAGTGTCTCTCTCCAGCCAGGACACATGTTGGTACATAAAGTTACAATCTACATGTCTGTTGATTTAATGTCATATCCTCATGGTATCTCCTACCACTGGATCCAGTGCTTTGCACATCAAGGACTATTTTTACCCAAGTGGCTGCATAACAAGTAGCCATGTGGTGGCACTGTGTAACCAGTTTCAGTGTCTTAGCTAGAGGCATTTTTCTACAAAATTAGGCTTGCATTGGTTTCTCCCAGCTTGTCTGAACTGGTAAAGACAAAAAAAAAAAGGCAGCATTTTCCTCCACTTTTATAGTTACTATGGCTTAACTTTTGTGGCTGGTAGACTATACCCACCAAACTGATCTCAGCTGAGAAGACCAAGTTATTTCATAATAAAAAAAAAAGTGCAATTAAGCATCAGCCAAAAGATGAAACCTTAGTATAGAGGTTCCTTAATTGTATCTTCCCCCCCATTCAGTTTGGTATTCCACTGAATTCTACAAAGTTTCAAGCCAAAGACAAGAAACTGGAGGTAAAGACCAGCTATTCTGTAATTTGTTACAATTTAACACTGAGGCTGATACCCTGATAGGTTTAAGGAAGAAACAGGATGAGTGTTTTCACTTCAGATGTCTGATAATTCAGAAACAGCAAATTTCTAGTCCTAACCGACTGAAGGTCAGAATTTGCAACAGGCCAATTCTCAGAAGGGCTGTCTAACTCCTGATAAGTTAAAAGCATGTTCAGCTTTCGGTCCTCCTGCAACCAGTAAAGCATATTTGTTACTTCAGTCACTCCTGTGAGCAAGCTGGAAAGCTGGTCTGGCCACTACTTGCAGTTACTGTGCCACAGTGTGCAAACAGTAAGCCTGACATGGGAATTGCGCTTCTTCAGTGCTCAGGTGCATCACTGAAGAACAAAAAGGCCTTCTACCCCAGCAGATGACCAGGACAGCATTGTGATTCATAAAGCTAAAAGCTACAGCAACCTGAGCTGCTTTCAGTCTGACTGAATCAGAGTACTGCCCCAAAACAATGAAAGCTGTTTAACTTAAGTTAGTTGTAGGGATGGTCAGCCTTATGTGATGAAGAATTGCACTTGAGGCCATTACAACACAAAAGAAGAGATTATTTGAACCTGTGGGCTTATAAGGATAAGGTTCCACCAGCCCTTCCTCGCAGAGCACACAGTACCCAGCAGCAAGAGCTGCAATGTAACTGTGACAGTTACAGGACAATACTACAGCTGCCTGACAATCCAACATACACCATATTGGACAACCACAGCAAAGGGCAAACCTGTTCAAGAAAGGAAAAATGCCAGAAGAGTACTAGAGCTAGAACTCGCACCAGGTACACAGACTAGTTTTAAACCCTTGCAGGTTTACTGGATAAAGGATAGTTAAGGGAAGTCCTCTTAACCTAGATTATGTAGGCATGATAATTAGGTACTAATGGCTGGATATAGTTCACAACAGTGTTTTACTCTTGCTTAGAAGCTTATCCAAGCTCTGCTTTAATTGCTTGTCAGATAGTCTCCTCCTCAAAGTGCTGTTCTACTACCTACATCTTGGGTCTACTGAAAATAGACATGTCCAGTTTTACACAGGTTAGATCAGCCTTTATTAAAACACAAAACATGAAATTTCAACTCAATAGAAGCTTCAGAATATGCGTTAAAGGTCATAATTTGGAGGTGGCATGTCAATGATCTCATCCAGGGTAGTAAGAAAGTCAGCAGTTGATTGTAGCAAGTCTGAAAGTCAGAAATAGAGCAGATCAGTTTCTCATGAAGGCCAGAATGTATATTTTTCTCACAAACTTGTCTCCCAGTGGATTAGCATAAGCCTCTTGCATGAGAAGGGAAATTCTGACTGCATAAACCAAGTCCACCTAACTGATCAGTTAGCAACACACTGCTTAGCAACATCACTTAGGAGACCACTCTCTGTAGGGTTGCCCAGTTAAATACACCAAAAGCTCTTTAATACTAGTATACTATTCTGGTAGTAAGGACAGCAGTGGCAGTTTAATACTGCAGCCAACCAGCTTCCCTCTCAAACTGCTAATGAGGGCTCTAGGTACTGAAAATTATGTCAAGTTTTCACTTACTAGACTCCCATGATATCTCCTCAGTCTTCACAGGTGAAGGAACCATGTTCACACATTTGTCATATGTCCTTTCAAATACCATGAGGGGAACACCACACAGGTTGATATTGCTTACTTTGTGCTCTTCAGGAAGATCAAAACTCTCAAAGTCTGTTTGAGAAAGACACATTGTAGTTTAGTAACAGTGTATAGCAGCAGTACCTTGAGAAGACGCAAATTCTCCTAGGTTAAATGAAGTAGAAGCAGGTCCCAAACACAGTCCAGTAGTGCCCCTCTTATGGAGTATTTATTTGCAGTTACACCTTAGTTGTCCCCAAAATCCCCTACATCAACACTTAGCGAAAGACTAGACTGTGTAATGTAGCTGCAGGAGCTTTTAGTATAGTGATTGGGGAAATTGCTAAGTCAACTTCATCAAGCACAACAAGGTTTCACCAACACTGAAGCAGTCTTTGGGACAGTAGTTTTTTCAGGCATTCTCAGATGACCTAGACAGTTCAAGGACACTCTGAAGGACTGAGATGGTACAGCCCATTGCTGATTTTAAGAACAGCTTTAGAAATTACATCTTCCTAGAATCACAGAATGTTAGGGGTTGGGCAGGACCTCTAGAGATCATGGTATTCAAGTATTATATACACTATAAAATTCAAGTATATTCTACAGCAGGGGGAATCTCTTAAAAGTCACCATCTTGGCATACACTCTTAAGAGGAGTCCACTCCTCAGTACTGTTTAAGTATTCCTTGGAATACTCTTCTCCTCACTGCCATTTAATGAATTAAAAGAGACATGGTTATTTGGAACTGGTTTCCTGCCACCATAATAAAGGATTCAGACTACTACAAATCTGGAACACAGCTACTGCAGTTAGAAATATTTAAGCAAGAATGAGATTGTATTTCAGAAGTAGCAAGCACCCTTATGTTTAAGAGCTCTGGAGAAATGCAATGCTAGCTTGTCTGCCACAATAGCTGGGCCAAAGTCTGACAACGACATCAACGCTCACAGATGCCCCATTGTTCCTGTTAATAATTACACCAATAGTTCTTACCTCTAGGATCAAAAGGAAACATTTTTTCTATCTCTGGCCAGTCTTCTTCAGCCACTGCATCACAACTTTCTAATCCAGTAGTCTTCTCAGTAATCTTAAAAAGAGAAAGAAGCCGCATGATTTGAGCTACCATAACTTCCCATGGTAGTACCTTTGTATTGGCTTTGACATGTTGTACAGCTCTGCAGACAAGAACACCTGCCAGGCACTCCTCAGGTACACCTCAATTCCAATACCTTCAACAGAAATAAGCTGGAGATGGGAAAACATTTCAGCTGAGTTTATGTAGTGCAGTACCCTATACAGGGGCAACAAATCAGTGCCCTGGAACATTTAGGTTTAATATAAACTCCTGTTATTTAGCATGCAAATAAGACATGAAGTCTGACTATTTTCTCTGGTGTCACTTCTTTGGCATTACGTACCCCCTAAGCTGCTCTGCTCCTTGTGCCTATGTAGGTGTACTGGTTTTGCCTGGGATAGAGTTACTTTTCTTCCTAGTAACTCACAGGATGCCATGTTTTGGCTTCATGATGAAAACAGCATTGATAACACAACTTTTCTAGCTACTGCTGAGTAGTGCTTACAAAACATCAAGGCCTTTTCTGCTTCTCGACCCCCACCAGCAAGAAGTCCAGGGGTGCCTGCCACACCTTCCTTTCACCAACAGGTCACCCATGGTGCTGGGTACCTCAGGGCCAGGCTGCCATTAGAGCTGGAGTTCAGAGAGCCACAACACCTCCAGCTCCAGGGACACTGGGGCTGCAAACACCACACCACGGGGAGCGCAGCACTGCACCAACATTGCTCCCTCCACACCTTCCTTTCCCAAACAGGCTACCTATTGTGCCAGCACAGCTGACCCCAGCTGACCACAGGGATATTCCAGACCACTGAAATCGCATTAAACAATGAAAACTACTGAGGAATTTTGCCAGGGCTGCCATTGGTCTGGCACTGGCAAAGCATCAGTCTGCTAGCAATGATAAATTTTTTTCCTTTAAAAATTTTAATTAAGTTGCCTTCATCTCAACCAACAAGCTCTCGCTTTTACCTTTCCAATTTTCTCCCCCATCCCACTGAGGGGGGAGCGATCAAGCTGCCAAGTGGTGCCTTGCTGCTTGCCAGGGTTAAGCCACAACAGTAGTAAGCTATGCATTTATTCCCCTCCACTGTATGTGTCATACTCACTTTGTTTGCAGTGCAAGGCTGATTTTTCTGTCTTGTCTTTTCCACCTTGCTCGTGACCCCTTCAGTTCTATTCACATTTCCAAGAGCCTTTCTGACAGAGTGAGATTTTGCTGGAGATGCACCAATTGTTTTTTTAGGAAGAGGAGTTTTAACCTGTGTTCTTTCAGAGAAGACTTTTGCTGGAGGGGGCAGGGGGGAAGGAAAAAAAAACCACAACATATCAACCCTAAAGCTTGCTTCTGTAACTGCATATGCTCAAAAACTAGAAATACTAGTGATAAAAATCACTGTTCATCATTTGTAACTCAGGAGCATAAGCCCCACTTATGAAAAAAGCAGAGTGATCCTCATTTTACTAGTAACTGATAAGCTTAGCAGAATTAGATAAGTTGCTATATGACCAAAAAACTATTACTGTTCAAAACAGTGAATAGGAAAACAGGATTTGTGTATGTCACTTGATTCCTTACTGGTTTAGGACAACATATACATACAAGATCCCGAAGGGAGTCTCAGATTCCTAGCAGCACCAACTTCACCATTCTCCTTATCAATAAAGATTAGTGTTGCCATCTTCAGGTGATGAGATCACTCTGGAAAGTCCATACAGGAGAAAGAAAATCATTCTTGTAATTTCTTCCATCGCAGCACACTTTTTAAACAAACCTCACTAAACACACCATAGCTGCCACATGCTGATCCTTAAAGAGAGAACAAGCCCAAACTTCACACCATTTTATAGAAGTTTAGCTACAGACCCTTATGTCTGAAGACATTACTAGTGCATGTGTAAGCTCATAGTCCCAGAGAAGACTACGAGTTTGGGAAAGTATCAAGGTCTCACTAGCCACCCTACACAGAAAGATCTAGTGCCTCTGATTTGCGTTGTCGCTCCATAGTGTTTAACAGCTTCCTCCACACAGGAAAAGAGTACATCTCCTCTCTTAGCTCAGCCTATAGCACTCGGGTAATCCACGAGTAATGCCAGTTACTTTACCAGCAGAGACAACTTTTCACCAGAAAAAGAAGCCGTTAAAGAGATGACTACGGCTCTCCAACCCCGTGTTGGGCAACAGCTCCGAGCACTCCCTTGCACTAAGGGAAGGCAGGCAGCTCGCAGCTGGAGCTTAGCACCGCCCTGATACAGGGGGAGCAAGGGACTCTCTACGCAAGGGAACGCCTCAGAAAAAGCTGGGTTTAATTGCCACAGCTTGAAGTGGAAGGTATAAGCACAAAGCCAAAGCAAAGCCCAACGGCCACAGGTCTCGGCACCCGCCCCGCTTAAGGTGCCTCCCAGACACAGCAGCCCCCTGTACTCGGAGAACACCCCAGCTTTAACCAGACCGCAACACCCGCCTTCCCGGCCCTCCCCGGCCGGCCCCGCTCACCCCCAGACTGCCGGCAGCACCGGACAACAGCGCCCACAATCAGCAGGTCGGCCCCACCGCAGACACCCTAACGACCAGGCCTCAGAGCGCAGCGACGCGGCCCCTAGGCCGCCCGCAGCCTTTAAACAGCCTCTGCACCGCCCATTGGCCGCTTCGACTGACGCTCGGCAGCCGATTGGCTCAGCGGCGTGCAACTGCGCCCCCCAGCGGCTCCCCCCTGTTGCGCTGCGCGGCGGGGCGGGCCCCAGCCGGCCTGCGCCGCGTTGCTGTGGTGACATGACGGCACAGCCCCGACAGTGACCAGTGACCTGGATGAAGAGACAGAGTGTACCCTCAGAAAGTTTGCTGATGATACAAACCTGGGACGGG
>JAAGNO010004551.1:9034-55053 GCA_033439905.1 Ceryle rudis | reverse complement strand
GAAAAATAACATTGACGAAGGTGACTCAAAAAAAAAAAAAAAAAAGAAAAAAAAAAAAAGACCAGTTTCTGTTTTCCAGTTTTAGTCTGAATTCAAATACTGTCTGCAGTTCCAAGAACTCTGTGGGTTTCATGCTCTAGGTCAGTGGGTGGGGAATACTGGAAAAGGCACACTCCATCCTGTCCCCTCGTTCCGGTGGGCTGTAGGTCTGCAGAAAGATGACTTTATTTTATAGCACAGCAAACCACCTTTTCCTTTAGAAACTGTTTAATATGCAACCTGTAAATGAGGCCCAGGCATACAGATTTTCCTGTGTCTATTCCTCACTTGGAGGTTGCTACTGAAAAACATTGAATTTTGATCCAGCGCTGATAAATGTGTAAAATGAGCTGTGGTCTGGTTTTTATAGGTGCCAAAAAGAATGGAAGGATGTAAATCTCCCTGCCTTTTCAGTAACACTTTGAAGAATATGGGACAACAGCTTGATTTCAGTGTTAACTTCTCTAAGCTCAGTTTAGCCCCTCACAAAAGGAGGTTGGTGCACTGTGAAGTGGCACCTGAACCGCTGAGTTTGCACTGGAGTCACCTGTGTGTGGTGTGAAGTCCTTAGGGGCTGTGGTACATGTCCTTGGTCTTTGGATAGCTAAACTGAGGGTCTGAAATTCTCCTCTGTGAGTTGAGAGGGAAATTCCAGCCCTTTTTTGGTGCAAGAAAGTGTTGGGCAGACAGTAAAAGACAAGCAGCAAAGAAGAGGAGGCAGCTTGTGTCCTGTTAATTTACTGTAGGGTTGTCTCATCTAAAGCTTAAATTAAACTCTCTGGCAGATCAATATCTCTTGTTAAAAGCACCATCATGCATAATGTAGGTATATTATATAGATTTGGGTTTAAAGTTAACTATAGAAGGATAACTGAAATCAGCTCTGCAGTGCAGGCAAGCCCCATCTCCAGAAATAAATATACCTGAAATGGGAACTCAGGTTCCATTTTAAAAGCTGGCACTTCTTAAGACATTGTTAAGTCTTTTCCTAAGTTCTCACCTTAAGATCTAGTTTCATCTGCATCCTTTGTAATCTTTGCACAAAACGAGCAACTGTCCTATAGTTGCCAAAGGACATATAAAACCAGTTCAGATTCAGGTATTAAAAGGACACGTCTAAGTGCACAGGTACATGCATTGGAAGGCTGCAAATGTTCAAAAATAACCAAGGCAATAAAGTAAGAGGATATGTTTCCTGAGTGCTTAAATAATCCGTTGACTTTAGTGGAAGTTTTGTCAAAAGGTAAAGGCAGGCCAGTCCCTGACTAAGCAGAGCTGAATGAAACAATTGCTGATTCTGGCAATATCAGCCGTGTTTCATTTAGCTTTTATATGAAGTGTGTTGTGTTTGGGGCTTAGAAAGAAACCTTTAACTCACAGCACATGTATCAAAAGATCCATTAAGACTCACAGTGCTTTTAAACCTGCTTTGAGTTGCAGCCTTATTAACACTGCTTCATTTTCCTTTATAAAAAAACTGATGAAATTTGCAGTTAGCATGTTTTCATTATGAACGTCAGGAAATGTGATACCTTAAAGGATTTTACGTTAATGCTTCAGAAACATTTGAATCTGGAGCTCAAAGCAAACTTCGAGGCTTGCAAAACCACTTTGGTTGGAATGTATAATACAATAAAAGGCAATAGTCTGCATGACTCTTTGCCAACTGAAACCACCAAGAACCACACAGATCGATTAGGACATGATTCTGCCAGGTGCCAACGTGTCCTGTGAGTCACTGTGTACTCTCGGCTCTTTGAAACCAACAGAACCAAGTCAAAAGACACTCAGTACTTACCAAGATCAGGTTTCTAGCAAATTAGTAAAAAGTGTTTTCTGCTATATGCTTTGAATAGAAGAAGAAACTCAAAACACCCACTCTCAGACATCAGAACTAATGAAATTACCAAGGAACCGGCATTTCTCATATCGTAATGAATGCAAAGCAAGCAGCTGAGCTAGCAGATAATGTGAAGCATGTTAATTTGGAATTACAGCAGCATTTGATAGCAAGGCAATGGCTAAAGTTCTATCAGCTTTTCCATTATAAGCCACCATAAAAGTCTGTTGAAAGCAGATATTTGGTGTGTGGTTTCTGAGCCTCAGAGTCTTTCTGAAATTTGCATTTGGTTAAGTAGTTTCCACTGAAAAGAAATCAAATCAGTTATTATTATGGCATTCTAGATAAAAATGCAACTGAAGTTTAGGGGAATTAAGTTTATCTGTGCTTTTATTACCTAGCAAACTTTGGTCCTTAACATTAATTGCAATGCTTATTATTCCATAACAGTAAGAAAGAGCTTCCTTATTTTAAAAATAACCTGCAAAGGAGTAGAGTAATTGCTCATTCTGTATGAGTATGTGTTAAGTGCTCCTCATGTGGCTACATGTGGCTGACAATTTGCTAGTAGTTTTAAAATATGCACTAGAAATACAATGTAATAACTGGCTCAAGTCAAGTATGTCTTCTGTGTGGGAATGGTGTCTTCTGCCTATTGCGCTTTGTGCTTTTTGGTGCCTGTGATGCTATGGGAAGATTATTTTTATTTACTGGCAGAGCACAAATTTTCAGTGTTCCTCAGGCTAGCAGTATTCTTATTTGGATATGAAGCCCAGTAGGTTGGGCACTTTCCAAACAGGAAAGGCAGTTCAGCTTTTGTTTCAATGTTGTCACAAGCTAAAAAGGCACAACATAGAAGCAGCAACTCAAAAATCACTGAAATCTAGCCAGGTCCCCTTGGGCATCAAGCAAAGAAAGTCACCCCTAGAAACACAGCGGCTATTGTAACAGTGCCAGCAACATGACAGAGACTAAGGGGAAAGGAGGACAGAAGAAAGAACCATAGGCAATTAAAGTAACCAGAAATTTAAGGTAATTACCCAGTTTGTAATATAGCCAAAAGGCAGGATAGATGCTGCTATTCTTGTGACAAGTGTCATCCAATATTTACACCATGGACAGGTCAGGACTCGGAGCCTCGGTGCAGGGATTTACCTGCAGGAGAGCACCCCCAGCAGGGCATGAGTGACTCAGGGTGAAGAAAGTCATCTTCTGAATCACAGTGCCACTTCCTGTGGCACTTTGTTTTTCCTCCCAGTTTTCGTCTCTGGCTGCCTGATACTGGGTAGGTTGTAAGATCTTTGGACAGAAGAATATATCTAAGGTCTTGGACCACGTCTGTGACTGGTGCAATACTGTCAGCATTGCTGGCTTTGCCTCCAGGTTGAAGCTGAACTGTTTAATTTCTTCTAGTCCTTATAAAGGTAGGAGTAGTGGATCTAATTTTAAAATGCACTTTTAATTTTATTGTGTTCCCTAGTCTTCCAGTTCCATAGTCGTTTAAGGAGCAGTCAGCATTTCCATTACAAACTCCTCTTTCTGGGATTTATCATTGCAATAAAAACACATTCTTATGGCAGACATACACTCTCTGCACAAATTCTCTGGTGAATGGAGGCGAGTTTAAGTGTCAAAAATTGCTTTACCAGAGCAGGACACAAGGAAAAGGACTAAGGACTCGATTCTGAAACCAATGTCAAATGCTTGGTTCTAAGCACCTACAGAATTTCATTGATTTCCAGAACTTTGTTTACATTTTTAATAAACAAGCACAGGGACGAGAGGAATTAATAGCTGCTAAAAGCAATTAATAAACAAAATAAATAGATAGACACCATACATATGCCTAGCATTCCTGCAAGTAATAGCCACATCTGCCCATAGGAGAAGGGGCAAAGATCACAATCCTATTAGAGAAAATAGTGCTGTCTCAGTTGTGCAGTGAATTTCAGGTGTGCTTTTTGCCTTCATCTCTTGTTCAATTTAACTATAAGAAACTCAAGCTGTTAGGAAAGAGGATTGTCTCCTACCCTCTGAAGGAGATATGTTGGATAATGCAATAAATCATATGCATTTTCCTTCTACCTGCTCGTAGTGTCTATCTTGCATAGATAACAATAGAAAAAAAAATTACAGTTATTGGAAGAAGACTAATGTGTGACAGAGAAACTGAACGATGTTTCTGTAGATAACCAATTATTATGCTGAGGCAAGAAATCTAATCCAGCATTTCAGCAGTAGAAATTGTTCCTACTCTCATTAACATGCTCACAAAATGGTATGTCTTCTGTCAAAAGCATTCTGCTACACAAATCTAATAGAAATGCCTCTGCATGATCTTGTGATGCAGGTAAAGGCAGACTTAAAATAAAGCCTGAAATGATTGTCTTCTGATATATAGAGCTACTTACTAGCATGAATTTTACTGTGTATATAGGATGGTGAAGGAAGAGCTGAAACTCTTACTTATTAAGAGGATAGTTGCAATCCTAATTATGTATCTAATGGATAGGATAAAATACTGATTTTGGCTACTGTAACTACAAAAATTGTGTAAGACATACTACAGATATGTAGGCATAACAGATGCACAGTATTTCAAGATGAAACTAAGAGATGGAATATACAACAGATAGTGAAAAAATATTTCCTGAATTTTAACATCATAACTATAGACATTGCAAAAAGCAGAGATCAAGAGAAATTGATAGAAGAGCAAAGGGAAGCCAACAAGGAAAGATCCATAGACATTTTGAACAGATTTGTAGAGTTTATACCTCTTAATTAAATTCTCTACTGCAGTTTCCACAAACCCACATCAAATATTCAAAGAAGCTACCATACCCAACAGGTTTAGTGAGCTGTAGGCCAAAAGCATATGCCTGTGAAAGTGAAAGAAAAAGGTTTTTGACAAGCAAGAGTACCAACATTTTATCATCTCCTCTCCTATTGAATTGAGCTGTATCAATGAACAGTAGCAATCATAACTAAAACAAAGCCCCCACTTTCAACAGCATCTATTAAACCACATTTTGACAATTTTTTTTTTTTTCTGTGTAGCCCATCTTACCTATAGAAATATCAGAATAAGTACACTTCTAGCAGACGAAAATACTACAGCACACTTACAAATTACCCATTCAGGTGGTTTTAATATTTACTTCCTGAGTGAGGTGAATTGACTGCAGACAGATCTGCTCCTTTCAGCCCTCCTCATGATGCTGTATCTATCAGTTCTTGTGTTTCATTTTCATGCTATGAATTATTTTTTAAAGTGTTCCTTTTTAGTTTAAAATTACTATACAATGTGGCAGAACTGAATCACTATATAATATGGTGTGCTGAAACTTACTTTTCCTTTCATTTTTTCTTCCAAGAAAGACGATCCAGTTCTGTATATACTGGAATGGCAGCCTTCTTGGAAAAGTACAGAGTTTTCTCCAACTCAGCTCCTGACCAAATTGCTCTACAAGTTCAATTTCAGCAGGCTTTGATCAAACCTACAGAGACCTTACTGAAACAATATTTTTCATATGTTTGTCCTACTACCACAAAATTCAGTCGTAGTAATTATTGGCAAATAATTTTGAATAAGCTTATAAAAGACCCATAGTGTTTAAAAAAAAAAAAAAAATTAAAAAACGCTGCAATAGCCGAGGTAGTTCATGGGTGAAACTGCAGGGACAGGGTATGAAGAAGCTAGCCGGCTGTGCAGACTATGGTGTTATGTTTTAACTGTATCAGGACTGATTCACATTTTTAGTTCAATATATAAGCTTAAGAGTCTGAAAAGTATAAAATTGAACAGAAATTTATCTAAACCTGTTTTTTTTTTTTTTCATGTTGGACTCTTAGTTCACTGGACAGTCTACTAGAGGTATTCAGGGAAGTGAGAGTGACCTGAGAATTTTTATAGGAGTTCTCCAAGATAGAAAGAGATGCCTTAAGAACCAGTCAATTTTTTCTTTTGGTTTTTTTTTTTTAGCTAAGGGAGAACAGAAAGTGAGAGCAAAACAGACAATAAAGCTGACAAGGAAGGATTGTTCAAGTATGAACACATCTACCCATCCTTGACAGTCTGTGAAATCAGCCAGCTGTGATACGGGGCTGACAATTAAAAGATTTTATTTCCCTCAATTAGGTAGAATAACGGTGTCACAGGCTTTTCACCTGGACTTCCTAAAGGGATTTCACTTCAGAGCAAATTTCACTTTAAAAGCTGGCTTAGTACAAGTCACACAGAGATTTTAAGCATGTGGTACCTATTAAATGCATTGGAAGCAGTGCTACCTTTCTTGGCATGGTGTATGTTTCTCCAAGTGAGGAAGGTACCTACTTTCATCTTGTACCAAAAATGCCAGCTGAAGGGACTAAAGATGCAATCTGTAAGAGTTGCTTTGAAGCACAGGGTAAGAATCTGGGTAAAGCAGATCATCTCTTTTACACAGCAAAAGTGCAATAGCCTGAGTGCTTTGTTCTGCACCCAGTCCCAGGAGTAGATGTATCCCCAAAATAACACAGGGGTGCACTTATTTTGCTGAAATAACAAATAAACCTGCTGAGGATAGTCTGGTGAACAAAAAATCTCCTAACGATTTTGCCTATGGAGGTACTAAGCTGTTTCTTTAATACTCTAATATATCGTAATGGTGCTTGGGCACATTTAGTCTGAAAATGTTGTCAAGTGCCATGCTGCTTCAGACAAAGAAATAATTTACAGCAATATCTTCTCAAAACTCCCATCACTTTTAACCAGCAGTTCATAGTTACAAACAACAGGAACTCACATGCCTTTGGGCGCTTGTGTCAAAAAGCTTTTACTGAGAAGGGGTCAACAGCCTCAGACCCAGCAAAGCACTACTGATGCAGAAAACTTTGTCATATTTAGTCAGTGTGTTACAACAAAAAAAGAGAGCCATTTGGGAAGGGCTCTGTCTTAACAGTTCAACTGCATCTGTTCACCTCCAGCACTGCAATACACAAAACATCAGATAAAGATTCTTTGTGGAAAAGGAAAACAAATAAGGGCTGAAAGCTTGTAATATATTGTTATTAGATTATTCCTGGGGGTAGACATCCACATGAAGGAAAATTCATAGGAAAGGGACAATCTGCCATAAAATCCTACTTGGTAACCAAGCAAAACACTGAATGTCTGGGTCAGCTTGTGTTATGCAGCAGGTCAGTGGCAAAACCAAAAACAAGGTTTAGATTTGCCAAGCCTCAGCTCAGCAGCCTCGTTCAAGACCCAAAATAAAAAGAGTGTCTACAATATTAAGTCTTCTTTATGGCTGAAGTTGTTTCTCAAAACTTCTTCATAATTTGTGTTAGGGCTGGAGGGGTTATCTTCCTATTGATTTTAAAAACTCTGCCCGTTTTCTTACAATTCTGCTCTACTGTTAAGTACAAAGGCTGAATTTCTGCTTACAGCCCACACATTATTTGCTTTTCTCCTTCCTATGCCTTGGAGTTTATACTAGCCTTTGATCACAGAATCCCAGAATTGTCACAGTTGGAAAAAACCTCTAAGATCACCGCGTCCAACCGTCAACACCTCACCATCCCATTAGACCATGTCCTGAAGTGCCTCATCTACACATTTTTTGAACACCTCCAGGGATGGTGACTCCAAGACCTCCCTGGGCAGCCCATTCCAGCACCTGACTACTCTTTCAGTAAAGAAATTCTTCCTAATGTCTGATCTAAACCTCCCCTGGTGCAACTTAAGGCCATTTCCTCTAGTCCTGTCTTTATTTACTTGAGAGAAGAGGCCACACCCACCTCACTACAGTCTCCTTTCAGGTAGTTGCAGAGAGTGATAAAGTCTCCTCTCAGCCTCCTCTTCTCCAAACAATCCCAATTCCCTCAGCCTCTCCTCACAGAACTTGTTCTCCAGAACCTCCACCAGTGTGGTTGCCCTTTTCTGAACTTGCTCCAGCAACTCAATGTCTTTCTTGTGGTGAGGGGCCCAGAACTGAACCCAGTGTTCAAGCTGCAGCCTCGCCAGTACCGAGTACAGGGGCAAGATCACTTCCCTTCTCCTGATGGCCACACTGTTTCTATTACAAGCCAGGATGCCATTGCCCTTCTTGGCCACCTGGACACACTGCTGGCTCATATTCAGCCAGGTGTCTACCAGCAGCCCCAGCTCCTTTTCTGCTGGGCAGGTTTCCAGCCAGTCTTCATTAAGACTGTAGTGTTGCAGGTATTGTTGTGAGCCAAGTGCAGGACTCAGCCTTTGGCCTTGTTAAACCTCATACCATTGGCCTTGGCCCATCAATTCAACTTGTCCAGATCCCTCCGCAGAGCCTTCCCACCCTCAAGCAGATCAACACTCCCACCCAGTTTGGTGTCATCTGCAAACGTGCTGAGGAAACACTCAATCGCCTCATCTAGATCATTGATAAAGATATTGAACAAGACTAGTCCCAAAACTGAGCCCTGGGGGACACCACTGGTGACCTGCCACCAGCTGGATTTAACTCCATTTTCTACAACTCTCTGGGTCTGACTGGCCTGCCAGTTTTTAACCCAGCAACGAGCACACCTGTCTATGCCATAAGTTACCAGCTTCTCTAGGAGAGTGCTGTGGGAGACAGTGTCAAAGACTTTAGTACAGGTAGACAATGTCCACAGCCTTTCCCTTGGCCACTGGGCGGGTCCACTGGTCATGGAATGAGATCAGGTTGGTCAAGCAGGACCCGCCTTTCCTGAACCCATGCTCGCTCCGTTTTTATTGTTAATGTATTTGTAAAAACTTTGTTGTTGTTGTTCCTTATTACAGTGGCTAGATTGAGCTCCAGCTCGGCTTTTGCCTTTCTGTTTTTTTTTCTGTATGACCTAACAAGATCCCTGTACTCATCCTGAGATACTTGATTTAGGTACTTGGAAAGTGACAGGTATGTATGAATGGATGAATTGATCCACTAAGTGCAGTGATGTTGTATTTGTAGCCCACAGTCCACTCATAACACTGAACCTTTCAGATTACTGTATCCAGTAGGAGGTTTTCTATACTGTTTATTGCTTACCAAAGAAAGACCATTAAGAGATTGCAACACTGGCAAAAGCAAACTCAGAAGTTAGGAAATAACACATTTGCATTTACCCAGAGAGCCTAAACTTTGACGCTTTGTGTTCAGGCTAGGCATGAAATGGAGAAGGGCAGGCATGCAGTGTTGCAGAATGAAGGCTACTAGGGAAACCCCAGGTGTGGTGCTCCCTAATTTCATAGTGTTGGTTATGGAACCAGACCTAGCTTCATATGAATCAGGGCCCTGGGGAAGAAAGGGTCCATGACAAAGGTAACTGAAGGTCATAGCAGAACACCCAAACAGCAGGCTGCATTTGGGTTGGCTAGACAGACAAATATCTGGCATTTCCTAACCTCAGAGGATTTGATCTTCTACCTAAAAAAACCAACTGTGAGTTTCAAGTGTACATTGCTAATTTACTTTTTAAAGAAAGCCTACTCTGTTCACATGTAATTACCTCTTCATCCTCAATGGGACATCAATGCTGACTGCTTGTGATAGCTATGCAGAAGCCAGCTGCTGGAGAAACCAGATGAACAGTCTCAGCTTCCAGCCATACACATCTTATTGCCAGTGGAGAGAACTGGTGGAAGAGCGGGAGAAGAGGGCTCCTAAAGTGGGGCAAAGGAGGGAGCCTCTCCCAACCCTTTTCCCCAGAGAGCAGCTCCAGCACCCCTGTCACCTTTCCTGCTGTGGTGGCTGCAGTGGAGCTACTGGCACGTCAGTGTTGGCTCGTGGTGCTTGCCGCAAGCTTCCCCAGCTTCCCCGAGCTCTAGCAGGGACGAGTGGGAACGTCTCTGGAAAAACAATTTTGCGAGACAAAAGAAATGTGTGTTTTTCTACAGTAAGAGCTCCCTCCTTTTTGTCCTGCCACATGGGTATGTGCAAGCTCCTCACACAGCTGTATTTCAAAGCCCTGTTGGAAGCACTGAAGATGTTAAAACTTCTCAGGATGAAGTAACAAGAACCTTTTATGCTGAAATGGGTCAGGGCCCCCAGGCAGACCAGGTGCCACCCTGATGATTAAAGCAAGAGAAGATACAACCTACCACTAAGCACCAGGCTGGAGAAAAGTTTCCTCCAGCATTTTCTCCTTTCCTCCAGTGCATACCCACCTACGGGGTGCCCATTGCTGGTGAAGATTATCCCAATAAAAGTGCTGCCACGGGCTTCATGATGAGAGGAGGAACCCTTAGCAGGGCTTTTATCTGGTCTCCTTGAATGGATCAGAGGTTTAAATGTGCAAAGCAAATGCTGATTGTCTGCCACAGCTATTACAGGAAGAAAAAAGTCACGTAATAGCACATTTCTCCCGCAAGAAGCTTTGATGTCAGGAAACAAATACCCAAGTACAACTATTTTTCTAAGTTGTTCATCTTTGGGGGTTGCCAAAGGAAGGTCTTTTTTGCCTCCCAGACCACCACAAAGTTGAAACACAGAGAACAAGTGATCATCCACATGACTTTTCTGTGAAAGTTCTGGATTTTCCAAATGGCCATTTACAGTTACATGTCTGTTCATTTTTCCAGTCAGTGAGCATTACAAAAATAAAGGACAGAAAAACAGAGGTCATGCTAATAGTTCCCAAGTGACTATCGAGAGCCTGCAGCTCCAGTCTCTGATGCCGATGACAGCAGATTTTCTTAGGGAAGTTAAGGGAAGACACAGCTTGGATTTGTGAAATTGTGAAGATAATAATTTGTAAAATTTTCATCTACAAAGCTGTATCAACAACTGATTTTTAGGTGATTTTTTGAATTATTTGTAACGTTCACCACATGCTCTGACAGACACCAGCTGTAATAGCTGTAGTGAAGTAGTGAGGAATTTTCCATCAGAGCTGAAAAGTCCTTAGGTGAGCAAATACATTAATGACTTTAAAAAATTCTTTCAGTTCAAGAAACAGTACCAAATATCTGTTCTTCTGCCACTCAGAAATATTCTGTAAGTCGAGATCTGACATTTATACAAGTTTTTGGGTTTTTATTAGATTTTCTGTCTTAAGAAAAAATAAAGTCAAATTAGTAAAATTTTGTGTATTTGACTATACTGAAAATGATGGCCCATTTTACTGTTCTCCAGAATAATTCATTGAATTGGTTTGGGCACCTCAATACAGGGAAGACATTGAGGTGCTGGAGTGAGTCTAGAGAAGAGCAACTAAGCTGGTGAAGGGCCTGGAGACCAAGTCTCATGAGGAGTGGCTGATGGAACTGGAGCTATTTAGTCTGAAGAAAAGAAGGCTGAGGGGAGACCTTAGCACCCTCTACAACAACCTAAGAGGACATTGTACATTGTGGAGAGGTAGGCTCTGGTCTCCTCTCACAAGTAACTAGTGACAGAACAAGAGGGAATGGCCTCAAGCTGCACCAGGCAGGTTTGAACTGGACATAAGGAAATTTTTTTTCACTGAAAGGGTTGTCAGGCATTGGAACAGGCTGCCCAGGGAGATGGTTGAGTCACCACCCCTGGATGTGTTTAAAAGCCTTATAGATGTGGTGCTTGGGGATATGTCTTGTGGTGGACTCTGTAGAGTAGCGTCAATGGTTAGAATCAACAATCTTAAATGTCTTTTCCAACCTGGATGATTCTATGATTCTATGAATAATCCAATATGTAGTCTTGCTCCAGCAGTGCTGGAATAAATTATACCTTGCTTCCTCATTAGGATGCTGATAATAGATAATCATCAGTATTAAATGTAACAACCCTTCTTTGTGATTTCGACTTTTTGCAAACCTCAGAAACTTCTGAATAAAACACTATAGATCGATGAACCATGACAAAATGAAAGCACACATGGACACAAAATTGTATTGTTGGGCAAAAGCACAAAATTGTCTTTAATAGAAACTTTTCTGCATAAGTCTCACTATCATTCTGCATAAGTCTCGCTATCATTATCATATTATTTGTCATGAGAATTCACCCTGTATTTTTTTCTGCATTCCCAAGTAGGTGTAAAACAAGCACTTGGATTGGAAGGACCTTTGATATGTCCATTCTTATGTTCTTCTACACACACCTCTTCCTATTGTGAATTCCTGTCATCCTGCTGAAGTGAACCTGATGAAGAGGCGTACTGGGCTCTTCATATTTAAATACTTGATTTTCCATACTGTATAATTCACAAAGGATTTGGTACAAAAATGAGGGAAGTTAGTATGACTTTTTCTATTTCTCCATCACAAATCTTTGACACTTCATTGTGTTTCTGAATGTTCACCTGCAAAACTGCTTCCTTGGAGTCATACTTCTAATTCATTTGCATTCAGAGACCCACTGGAGAAGCTCATTCTAGTTCCATAGCTTCCCTATATTTTTTTCTTTTCAGCCTATTTCCTTCTTTAAACAGAAAAGTAGCTTGGGATATTCACTACTGTTCCCATCTCTCCTTCCTGAACTTGTGTCACATGCCTCTCTGGTATAACAAGGTGGGACTTGTTATACTTGACAAGAGCTACCTGGCTTTCTTTTTCTCATTCATGGTAGAATTTGTTTCCCCCACATATAGCTGCAAAGTAAAATGCCTTGAGGAAATCTATTAGAATCAGTTCTCTTCAGAGTCATGACATAGCACAACCAAAGAAAAAATACAGGCACAACTCCTTCTGGACCCGAACTGCCCTTGGGAACAACTGCATAAGCAATACTGTGGCGTTGTGCCTGAACACTTTAGCTTTGCTGGACCTAAACTGACTCACACGGGGACCATCTTAGCTCTCTGCAACCACTGCAATGGTTGATCCACAAACCAAATTGTCTTCGCATGCATAATGGAGAGATGACTCCTGGCTTTTTATCAAGCAAACTGTCTATCTCATCTAAAAGGTTAATCAGACAAAATGTTGAGCTTTTCTTGCACATATCTGAACTCTTTTTTTTTTTTTTTTTCAAGAAAGACATTAAGGAGCATCAAATGAGAACAATCAAGGTCACTAAGGACAATGACGCAACATCTCAGTCTCCTACCTACATGAAATACAGTGGTGAGACTAAAGCCTCCAACTTAAATATCTGTGGAGTTGTCAAAAGCACTATGTGCTGCTGTAAGCTAAAACAGTGGACCTCAGGACTGTTATCTAATGGAAAGCAAACAAAGAAACACATATTGTTGTGTGTGGAAAAATTTCACTGGTAAGAAGTGTAACACTTCGGGATGAAAGGTGCTCTCCAACTGAAATGCACCACATCATAAATCAGCTTTTAGGACACAGGATGTAGAACTAGTTGGCATTTGTGCCTAAAATTCATAGAAAGTTATAAATACTTCAAATGCAAATGTTTATTTAAACAAACACACATATTCAATATACTTTACTAAATATGCATTGCAGGAGACCCAGCAGGTTACAAAACAAGGGTAACTAGCCACTGGAACAGGGTAGTTGTCTTCACTCACTTGAAATAGCTAAATAGAGTTGATACATCTTCCCATCACCACCAGGAGCTGTGAGCAGGAATTGTTCAGTGAAATTCCAAGGCTTATGTTACGTAGGGGGCCAGCCAGGATCATCGTAAAGATCCCTTCTGGTTTTAAAAGCTCTGAATACTACATGTAATCCCTGTAATTAATCTAGGTCCATAGGCTTCTGTTTACAGGTCAGTTATTTTGACTGTCTGTATCAGGAGAAATAACTAGTTGCAGCCAGTCAGGGTTTATTGAAAGTAGGGAATTACTATTTGGAGTGAAGTTTGTTTCTAAAAAGCCTGCTGTATAAGCCTATGCTCTTTGGAAACACTGAAGTTGATCTCTATGACACATCCTATTTGCTGAAAGTTTACGGTAGATTGACTCATGCAGTTTTATGTTGTGCTCTGTTTAAAATACTATTTTTTTTTGGTTGAGTGATAGCTGTTTCAGTGGTTACCTTTTGGTTTGATGGTTTGTTTTTATAGGGCAGAGAAAGTTTACCCAAATTACGAGCAGTTGCCAGTACTGCCTGAAGAAAAATGTCATCCTGACATTGATTTCTTTGGGGAATGAATCATGCAGCTCTGTAACTTTTAGCAATGCTGTCTGTCTAGATTTGTGAACTTTTTTCTTTCCTTTGGTACAAAGTTTGTCACTTGCAACAATGCGTGATGTCTCATCTTAAGCATATTTATAGTCTTCCCTCTGTTTACTAACAGTTCTGTTCTGTGTGTCACTCGTGTCTGGCATATGCATCATCAGTAGTTCCATTTCAGTATAGAAACCCATAATTTCACTTTATATTTTGTCCATATGCATCATTTTTGTGGCTGTGTTTTATCCATAATGGGGCATTACAAGGAGGCCTTCTTAATGATAGAAACCATAATGTGTCCCAAATATAGCACAGTGTGGGTAATTGCAGACAGGAGTTTAGGGGTATTTTGGGGTTTGGCAATTAATGACTGCCTGCATGGAAGTTTTAATGCATTACATCACATAAAAAAAAACACCAACAGAAGGCCAGTGGCACATTCCTTTGGAGAGTTCCCTTGAGCTCACCTAATCCAAAGAAAATCAAAACGGCCAAATCTTTAAATCAGCACAAACAGAAAACCTAAGTAATGAATACAGCTTTATGGAATTCTTCAGGCCAGATCCTGCTCACTTGAAATGTTCCACTTAGGAGGAAAGGGCTGAGGAATCCCAGGAGCAGCAAAATCAAAGCAGCAGATGTTTCTAGTCTGGTTCTAATCCTATGTAATTAGAATAACAGATAAATCATAACTTCTCATTTTCTCCTCCCTGCTTTCTTAAGATTGTTCCTTTGTTTCTGTGCTGTATTACTGCATATCCCTTACTTATTATTTATTAAGTGCTGGTCCATGCAAACCTTTGGAGGTATACAGCCATCATATTTGCCATGATGTTTAGAGGCTGTAGTCAATAAATCTCCGCTCTTGCTCTTTGCTTCCTTGAAAAAGGGCAGCTCAGCATGCAGTTTGTGCCTCCATCACCCTCCCCACAACAGCATGGAGAGACACTCACTGAACATGCACCTGCCCATATGGCATAGCATGATGGTGGGTACGGTCATTGCATCTGAGGCAGCCGGCACTAAGGACACACTGGCATCTTCACAGAGGGAAAGGCTTGCAGTTATTGACTCATTCCATGCCACAGATCCTCCTTAAAGGAAAATGCATGGTGTCCGTGAATCTCTTCCTAGTGCTAACAAGCAGTAATTCACTTTCAGATCAATTAAGTCTAGTAATTAAAAAAAAAGTTATCACTGAAAAGAAGCCAGTTCCAGCTGGGGAACTGGCACAGGCAGCATCGACCAGGATGCCAGTCTAAATCTACTTTCAGTGCTCATCTGTACCCTTGTGAAATTGGCTTCCCATCTCTGTAAGCAGGCACCGTGCCATCCTACTGCATGGGTACTAGGGTGGGCAGCCAAGTGCGCATGCACTGACTGTGGGTAAGAAGGGCACGAATCCAAGCCCAGGAATGTGGATGCTACATCATGACTGGAGCCTCTGCACAGATTCAACAGCTGATGGACCGTGTCAGCAGCACGAAGCTGGAATCACCTCCAAGCTCAGCCAAACAGCCACCTCCACTGTGTGAAGTCATTTCTGTTGCCAAGGGATCAGGACATATATTGCACAAGAAGAAGGAGGAGAGGAAGGAGAAGAGCAATCGGAGATTTCTTAATGATGGGCTGTACATTCAAGATCTGCCTGCACTTTGCAAAGTCCTTATTCTTTTTATTAGGTCATTGGTCTTTGGAAAGAAAACATCTGATCTATGATGAAGCACTGTGGATGAATTGCATGGCAGCTCTCTTCTGTGCTATAAAGCCAAGGACCAGTTAATTTTTGAGATAATCTCTTAACGTTAATCTTGCTGCTCATAAATTCAGGTTTATTCTTAACTGCTTCTGTCTGGTTATGGCCCAAGGGGTAAGACCTCTCTAGCACAGCACAGGGCAAAAACCTTCCAGGATCTACTGTTTCCTCCCAGCACATGCTGCTCTGACCAAACTGCAAGCACAGTGAATCCCATAATAAAGTTGGAAACTCCAAAATCCTTGGAGAAAATACAATGATATATAATGTTTTACTGACAGCTGGACATAGTCTAACGCTGTCCTTGGAACTGATTTAATGTTACCTCTAAACTCGTAATTCTTTTGAATGCAGTCATAGGAACCCACACATTAAACAAAACCATGCACCAATTTTTGGTGATGAGAAATACTGTGCTGATTTATGGACATTTCTTCTATATCTATATACTTACATTGCTGGAGCCAGAGAGCAGGTAGGTTAAAAAGCAAAGCATCCAAGCAGGTGTCAGTTCCTATGTGGGGATGAGATGAACAAAAACTCCAAGTTTGGAAGAATCTTGCCTTGGGGAAAAATGCTGAAAACTCAGTGGTTCCCAACAGTTCCCACCGATGGCAAAGTAATTACTATTCAGGAATCTTTTTATAAGCCCTATAGCTCATTTTTTTTCTTTGCCAGGGGTGGCTCAGCAGTAGTTCCAAGTGATGTGAATTAGTCCAAATGGTAGAAGTCACAGCAGTCCTTTTATCCAGCCTGTGCCAGTGCTGTACTTTACATGTTAAACTACTGTTAAACTAAAACCCAGCCATAATGACACTACATTGTATACCTAAACAAGTATCCACAATTCAGAGACATGCATATGAAGTGGGGACTGGAATCCAGACTTCTGGTTTCCAAATGACAGGTCAAAAGCTCCAGAGGTACTAGCCATAATCAGAATTGAGCAGAAAACTACCCTCATTTTTTTAATCTTTCTTCATTACACAAAATTTGAAGTTGTAAAAAGTCTAATTCATTAACAGGTTAAAAAAACCCAAATCAAACAGCTTTGTGAGTATGGACTGGATGAAAGGTTTTTTTCCTTTGGTCTTGTTAGGTTGTCAAGAAAAAAAATACATCACCACCAACACCCTCTCTCCCCTTCCCTAGCAAACAGTCTGGCAGACAATAACTAGGAAGGTGGGAGAATGAGGTTCTTTTTCTTTCCAGAAAGACACCCACACAGACATGAAACCAACATTACAATACACATTACACAACACTGTGCATCCCCAAACACCAGGAGGTAAGATAGAGTTCACTGAGCAGGGCTTGAGACACATTTGGTGGCAGGGTTCAAGCAGTGACCAAGGCCAGGACCTCCTAGAGCAGCAAGTCAGCCTCTTAGAAGCAGTGAGCAGCCACTGTCACCACTGATGGTGTTCAACAACACAGCCAGAAAAAAAAGCCTGGGATTCCTGTTTTAGACTATGCATGTTATCCCATACCTAAGGGCTAGGAGGGAGGTCTTCAAGCTTTCTCTGGTTCCCTGTGGATCCTGCTTTGTTCATTGTGTTTCCCTCTCTCTCATCTTCCTCACACCCTTTTTCCTGGATAAGCTCATAAACTTTCCAGGGCAGGTAGCTGCCTCTATATAATCTATAAATGTGTGTGTTCAACAAGAAGGTCAAACAGGTAAAGCAAGGCAGAACATCTGAATGCTAGGACCAGGAGATTAAGATCCTATAGGACTGACAGAGCGTGTGATTGTCACTGCTCTCTGCATGATAAATAAGTTTCATATAAAATCCACAGGTCAGCACATCGTCTACATACCACTTACTTCTTTGCATGTTATATCCTGGGCACAAGCTTAGCATCTGCCATCTCTTGTGACTATGTCACCCACCCATCACATGGCTTTCTCCAGAGCACTCCACACAGTTCACCACTTCATGGAGGGGTTGTGAGCATGTTGGCAAGCAAAGCTCAGCTTTGCACTAATGCAAGTCTTCATACAAGGCTCTGTCAGTCTGTCCTCAAGGTCAGTGACCTTTCTGTTCTCCTGAAAAACGTTAAAAAGAGCAGGATCAAACTTTTCAGTTTGTCATGGTAGGGAGCAGACCGGTTCTCTTGGGCCAACTTGTGCACAACCTAGAAAGCAAGCTTAAAATACTGCATGCCAGTTCTACTCCAGTTCACAGCAATGTGTTTAGGTCTGTTTCTAAATATAAATACTTTCATTAGCTATGCAAACCTCTGTTTAATTGCTTACATGATTTTCTTACCAATTTTTTTTTTTTTAAGAGAGAAGCCTCAAACAAGAATGGGAAGGGCATAACTGGGCAGAGACAGAAGTGTGATTCCAGGCAGAATATTATATTTGGTTCCTATTTCTGCAGCCCAAAATAACAGCTCTCTAAAGAGCATCAGTGATGTTCAAATTCTGGAGCCAGAACTAAGCTCCGTGGCTCAAGACATAATGTGATCTCAAGGAGGCGAGTGAAGGAGAACACTAAAAGACAGAAATGCCTGAGATAAGAATGTAAAAATCCAGGGCTGGGTACATGTCCGTAATCTCTCATATGTAAACAAACAGTTAAATATGTGTCAGGGAGCAGAATGTTCAGTTTTCCGAAGAAGACATGTTTCCCAGAAGGAATTACATAAATATTTATGAAAATGAAGCAGGAAATATTTTCCCAGGGTAGGACACTGTTCAGCACTGCATCAGGTCAGCAGAAGCTGGGGTTTATTTTGTCAGACTTCCCCTGGAACTGAATCATTGACCTCTTGTTTGCAAAAATCTGTTCTGACACGGGAAGAGGCTGCACTTAGGTAAACACAATTACAAACCACACTGAGTATTTCACTTTCTATCACATCTCTGAATGCATATGTGAATGCCTTGCTTTTTTGGACAGCTTCTCCAAGCGATTCCATGGAAAACATCAGCAATAGGTATCTATCTGGTTTAGGCCTCTCAGGAAGGCTGATGCCACATGAATAAAGTTAAAAGGTGTTTCAGCAGAACTGGAAGCCTGCAGGCTGTCAGAGAGGTATTGTCTATGAAAGTGTTCCCAGTAGAAGTGCTTATAACACATGCACTGTGAGATGGTAAATTCTGGAAAAGTGCAAAAGTTAGAAATGCAGAGCTGTAATGCAGTGCTACCTGAATGAGCAGAAGTTACACACAATTGAGGTCTGTTTAAAAAAAGGGGTACAGGGTTCAGCACTCCACCTCCTAAAGCATCCAGCAGCTCTCTGAGTCTGTGGTCTGCAACCCAAGCTCCTTCTGAGACTTCAGTGCTGGGCAGCCATTCTGATCCCCAGGCACCAGCTGTCTCCAAATCCCTCCTGCCTCACAGTAGACATTTCCAGCTGGAAGATGGGACAGCTTTTCTAAGAGCTAAAAGCTGAGGAGGCTAGAGTGGGAAATGAGAGGTAGGAGTATCCCAAGAAGGGGTTGTAAACTCTAAAGCAGGCCTAAGGCTCTCCTAGAGCACCATTCCTGTGTCAGACCAGGGAACACTCATGCCCATCCTTCAAGGTACCCAACTCAACAGAGTCAAACTCATTAGCAAGAAACCAGGGAGATCATAGTTGATAGAGGAACATATATTTCTACCTTGATGAGGCTGATGAATGCCCTCAAATATCCAACAAGAATTGCCTACAAGCATTAGAGTCCTGCAAGCTGTTTACTGAACATAGAAGCAAGGAAACTTTGGAGAATTTTGTCCTTTGGTTCTTTTTGTCAGTTATTTGCAGGCATATCAAGGTCTAGTTGTTGTTTATGTCTTACTCAGAGGAACAGCAACTAGTGGAGACTGTTTACAGGCTTGAGTAGTCATTGAGTGGTGTCAAAACTAAAAATGACATTTACAAAATAGCCCTAGGTTTACTTTCCTTCCTACACTTGGCAAACCACGTTACTTCTTTTTCTCCTCCATTCTCTCTCTAAGCTTTGCCACCATGATTGATGTATTTGCTACAACAGAATGAAACACTCCAAATCGTCATGACCACTGATACCAAGAGAACTGAAACCATCTAGGATCCCAGAGCAGAGAAATATTGTATTTTTTTTTTCTTTTACTTCAGATGCCCCCAGATTTATTCAGTACTGTAAAGTACAGAAGAGGAAAGTGATCCTTAGTACTAAATTTAGGTTCTAAAGGATGTCAGCAGACTCTCTCTCAGCACTTCTGTCTGAATCAGCTCATGGTCATAAGCAGGATGTATTAACCCAGAGTCCAACCACAGGATCTGGAACGCTACAAATTATTAAAATTGACTGTAGGTCTGGCCATCTTTTGATGAACACTATTTCAGGATGTTGTCTGTACTCCTTATAGTCTATTGACATTTAACTACTAAAAGTTGAAGAATAAGCAAGTGAAGGGCATACAAATTACCAAGGAAGTACCTGGACTCCAGGGAGGCAGTGCACTACACAAAGGTTACCTGACTGCTGCTTACCTCAAAGGAACAGCATCTTTCAGGATTTTCTTTTGTGTCTTCACAGGATTTCCTTGTAAAACATTCACACCCTAGGAAATATTTGCTTTATATCTTCTATGTCTTGACAACACTGCCTAGTTTGCTTTTCTTTCTTGCCTAGAGACATTTCTCTAAGCCTGATTCAGTGAGATTTAATATGCACAATAGGCAATAGCTCCTCATTAAACCTCCATCAACAATGAAGCTGCTTGAAGATTTTTCAATTAAACTGCTTGATAAATACAGATTTGCCAAACCCCAAGCTTTTCATGCTAGTATATCGGTTTTGACGGATTGCCTGTTAAGGCAGGTTTCCTAGCTCCAGGACAGGGTTTCTTGTCCAACATATAGGAAGACATAACTGATTAGCAAACAGCCTTGCAATAATACAACCTTAAGGCTCTAGTGCAAACACTAGGCATGATTTAGGCAGAGAAAGAATTTTAATCTGGGTCTCCTACTTTTTAAGTGAGTGCCTTCATTACCAAGTTCTTGGATATATTAAACTTCATTGCTCACTGTGGTTTAGGAGGTTTGTGACTGTCATGGAGGAAAAAAGAAAGTAGGATCTTCATTTCTTTTGTAATGTCGAAAGAGAACATTTGTAAATGATCACAGCAATAGTAGTATAAGAAAAATGTTCTCTGCTTAGTGTTGGTCAGTGACTGAAGTGGTTAAACAAATGGTTTCCTCTCTCACTTACACTTACCCCTCTTTACCCCTGATAAATAACAAAGAATTCACTGTAAGTCTCTCAGTACTGTGAAACAGATAGCATCATTCACGTCAGTTTGGCAACAATTCCCAAAGTGCCTCCTCCAAAGCTAAGTATACTAGCTTCCCACTCCTACGCTCTCTATTCTTGCTCTTACATTGACCTTCTGCTCACAAAATGGAAAGTGAAGAGAAAAAAGACAAATAAAACAGATTTACAGTGTACAAGTCCGAGGCACAGTGCCCAATGCAAATCACAGAGGAACAAATATATTCCTGGTACAACTCCATCCATCTGTAACCCCAGTCTTCTCTTCCCTCCCCCTCTAGCTGTGGTGCATCTGTTATCAAGGCCACATTTAAGGGTGTTAGTTAGGTGACATTCTTTAGGACAGAGACCACTATTTCTGAAAATTACTGTATACAGTTTAAGAAAAAAGAAAAGTGTTTTGAAAGGTAGGACATGTCTGTGACATGACTAGAAAGGGAGAGGGAGAGGAGTGTCTTGACCGCTCTTGGGACTCTGGCCAATGTTTCATCCCAAATGAAAGCTTGAAATCAAAGCCTTCCTTCAGCCTTTAAGAAAAGATATTCACTGTTATATCAGCGCTGCTACTTATTCTGTCTACTGAAAGGCTGAAATGTTTTAGGGCTAAGGAACTAATACTCTCTTAAATAATGAGGAAAGGACCTTTAAAGCTATTCTCATAGGAAATACATTTTTTTGCCTAGAATGGAAAGCAAACATGCCCTCACACACAAGGCAGTTCAAAAGCATAGTTCAGCTTTTCAAGTAGCTGTCTCCTTTGCTGTGTGAGAAAGCAGAAGTTAACAAAATTCCTGGAAAGATTACAAATGCTCATCTCCCCTTTCTTTCCTGCCAGGCTACCTTGAATGGTCTGCTGTCCTTGGTTACTGTGCTCTCCCTAGGAGAACGGTAGATTTTTTTTCTAAGAAGGGATTGTACATGGATGGATATCTGTCACAGCTCCTTCCAAGAGGATACATAGCGATTTTGCATGCTATCAGTTTCTCCATCTAAGAGGTCTCCTACACCTGCTTTCAAAGTTCCAGCACCCAACTTAAAATTCAACAGCTACCTCCTGTGGATTTGAACCAGGAACAGCTTCCTGGACAACCCCGAGATGGTGTTCTGCTGGGACCTATGCTATACCACTCTCCTGATATATAGCCTCTCCCAGTACAGAGGAAAGGTGATATGGGATGAGGTACTGCAGTCATTAAAGCTCATCCTGCACTGTGGGTTCAATCATCAAGTCCGTCCTACCATACTGAGTCTACCAACATACTCTGGGCTTGGAACAACGATCGCGGAGCAATCTGTAAGTATAAAACCATCAGATCTGTGTTTCTGGCTCCGACACCCATTGATAACATCAACTTTTCATTTGCTGCTCTGGGGACCATTGGTACATGGCACTCAAAAGGTGTGAAATAGCACCCGTGACTTCCACCCATTGCAGACTGGCAGCTCATCTGTTGTCACTAACAGTCCCCTTGGAGGAAAGCTTTTGTGGAAAAGTCTCTCTACATGTTATATGGAGTCTGCATTACTTTTCTAGCACACAACCAGACACAAGTATCCTCTAACTAATTAGTTCTCACTTGGATACAATACTTATGTCTATTGAGTAAGTGAAAAGCTGGGCATGAAGAGTCAGTGCTGAAAGGAAAAAAAAATATGACAAAAGAGATATTCCCATATAATGAAGAAATTTTCCATGGCAAAAGCAGCTAAACATCTCACAGATAAGAGATAAATTGGAATAAACAGCTGTCAGTGTTAAATAAATATCCTGGATAATGTGCAGGACAGAAATAACTACAGCATTGTCAAACTCCTTTCTTCACTTTATTTAGCTGTTCTTGCATGTAGCTCCCAATCTTTGCACTGCTTCAGTTAGTGAAGCAGTTATTTTGAGTCAGCTGCATTTGTTAAGACTGTAACAACGAAAGGCATTTCCTGAGAAGCTGCAAGGATGAGCAGCAAGAAGGAACAACAGCTAAGGAAATACGGGACCCTAGTAGTGCTTTTTATCTTTCAAGTTCAGATTTTTGGTTTTGATGTTGACAATCGACCTGCAACGGATGTCTGCTCGACACACACAATTTTACCTGGACCAAAAGGTGAGGAATATCAGGTTGCTAATACTGAGGCTGGTACTGGTAAAGACTGATTTTTAAAAATAGAGACATGGAGGGCTTGTGGCATGGGCTGGGGATGAAAGTCGTGAATTATTGTAGACTGTACAAACATGTAGAAAAGTGGAACTGTGATGGAGGAAAGTGATGAAGCATGGAGATTTTCTATTTGCTTTTCTTTAGTTCCAGGAACAGTATCACATATTCTCATGTAACGTAGAGGTGTCCTTTTGCATCTTTCTCCAGCCACATAAATCTTCTCTTAATTCTTGTATTCATCACACAACCAGTACAGATAGCAGCCACAAGCTGAGTGACTTCATCTAAAAGTAGGCACCTATTGTGAACTGTCAACTGGTCACTTTGCACCTACAGGTAGAGAGAGCTACACAATATTTCAAATGACCGAACTGTCATTATTTCCAAATATTCACTTTTAAACACAGCTGTGCTGCATTCATCAGACCTGATCCAGTAGATCCTCTTGAATTAAACAGGACCTTCTCTACAGATTTCAACAAGAACTAGATCAGCTCTGTCATGAGCAGTTCTTTTATCTACAAAACACTTTGCAAGTATCTGAAACCAAATTTTCTGCATTAACTTACTTTTTGTGTAACACAACTAATGTCAATGGAATTGCCTGGAGGGTATCTCAGCCAAAAATTAGGTCCATGACATACAAATCTATCTTGCAGCAACAGATCTAAAATATATATTTCATACCATGGCTATTGCAGTTGAAACTATTGCTTTCTTTTTAGTCATTCAATGTATTTTTCTATAGGCTACAGACTGAGAGAAAAAAAAATGCAATTGATTTAAATTTTAAGCAGCAAAAAGATTATCAACTCAAAAGCACTGCTACAGACTCATTTGTTTTTATGATGGATTATTCAAATGCATATTGCTTAAAGGACCATTTTTTAATCAGCAAGTTAATTTCTTTATGATTACAATCCAAGCTTAAATTTTTGCTGCCACAGCATAAACGCAGAGAGATGTAATGATCCCCAGGGGAGCTAGTGGGAGTTTGTTTAGTTAGTATCTGAATAATGGCAGGCTGGAGAACAAAGTTTGACAGAACTGTGTTTAACAAGTCACAAGGCTAATGAGGTGGTCTGGTGACAACATAAGAGTAGCTGGGACTCCAGCTGGTTTCTGTGGTCTAGCTTGTATACGGAGCATTTAAAGGTTAGATATTATATTTCTTTGCAAGCATGATACTGAGAAAGTCAGGATTTAGTCATTACCAGTCCTGCTGCCTCCTGACTGGCACCAAGACACAAGAGGAGCCAAACAGTGTATTGGCACAGTTCTCACTATTACTGTGACCAAGATCCATAATTGGTAAAAGGAGTATCAAGTAAATCGCCTCCAGATTACTGGCTCCCATCCATTTCAGGTCATCAAATACATTTTGCAGTCTATGTGATATGGTCCTACAGACTCATTTCAGTTCCTACCAGAGCTGAGCTCATCCAGGACAGTTACATGAAGCTCATAGTGGCACTGTTTTTTTGTCTGCCAGTCACCTGAGCAACTAAAGACTGACAGGCTGAGTGTGTGAACTGCCCTGTTACTCCTCAGGCCTACCTTCTAGTCAAAGATGAAGCATGGTGACCTAATATGGCAGAAGAAAGTCTGTCCTGATGACAGTTTTCCTCTATTCACCTTATGTCTACAGACTCAGAGCACATGATCCCCAGCCTACAATCACACCACAGCTACAGGCAACACTTTGCTCCTCAAACTTTAACCCTAACAATGGACAAGCCTCTGCCTTTTGTTGCTGTAAGTTTTATTTCCTGTGCTGCCTCTCTTGTGCTCCTTTGTCCACCAGTCTCGTAAAAATGGGGTTGGACCCACCTTGCACAAGTTTCACCCCCTCACCTCCATCTGCTCAGCATCTTCAGCTATGATGGGATACAGTGGTGCTCCCACAAGACAGAGGTGCTGAGCTGGCACAGTACATTGGCCATCTTTTTTCCACCACCACAGGCCAGATTCCTGTTGTGGCAACTTCCTCCTACCATATGAACACAGGAGTGTCTAATGGACCAAAGCAACTAGAATTGCAAGGAATTAAAAAGTATTCAGTAGCTGTAAGACATCTTACACTGTCCCACCTCACCTATCCCAGGGCAAGTCACACATTGTCCTGTGGGCTAGATCCAGTCTGTGGGCTACAAGTGGGATGGTCGCTGGTGCTGTGCAGCAGCAGTACGGCTGTTCCCATCACACAGCACAATGGAGAGGAGAAAGCAAGGGTTGGAGAGGTTCAGAATGTATAGCCCTTTATTCTTGCACTATTGGAGGTTGCATTACTCACTTCATTGTCTAGGCATTCACAGTTGCTACAGGAGCAAGCACTTGACCTCTCCACATGCTCACCCTGAAAAGTCACCTGTTCAAAAAGGGTCATTAGCATTGTGAAAATTGGCTGCCTCTTGTACAAGGCACATGTAACTTGTCCAAGTTAATTTGTGAAAGCCAAATTCTTCCCCTTCAAAAATGTACTCTTTGTTATGCCCATACTCATTATGTCACAAGAGAAGCATTATATGAGCGATGGGATGAAAAGGGTAATTCCAGGATGATTATCAGGAAAGTCTTCAGACCAGTTGTGATAGTCCCATCAGCTCCCCAAAATTGTGAGGCCAAACCAGAAGCCTTTGTGTATAACACAAAAAGCTAGAAAATACTCTGGAAGGATGCAGTCTCACAGGAACAGAAAGAATGCAGCAAGTGTCCTGTAAGCCTTTTGCACTTCCTGTTGCAATGATAGAAGTCAGAATGAATTAAATTGCTCAGCACTGGAAACGAACAGGAGTTTAACTCTGACCTCTGGTGGTTCTGCAACCAGGTGCGTTGCAATCCCATGCATCTGTCTGCTGCTTTTCCATCCCTGGAGCAAGCAATGGAAACTTGAAGTCTGATTGTAAAGAACTATGGGAATAAATTTCCTAAATAGGCACACCAGAAAAACGGTCAAAAAGAATAAGAGAAAAGCAAAAGCTGGCACTCCTCTCCCAGTTTCCTTTTCTAGCCAATGCTCAGCTCTCTGAAAAAGCTTTTGAGGTACACAGAAGGTTGGTTTATATAGCAGTTAAAAATAGAAACATGTGAGGTATTTTCTAGGACTTTTATTGAAAAATCCTAGGAAACCAAAAAAAAAGAAAAATACACACAACAACAATAAAAAAATATTTTCAGTATTTGTAACTAGGGATTTTTGGTGTTTGACCTGAACAGCTTGGTCTTTGCTAGACTGCTGTGACACAGAACCTCTGAAACATTATATTAAGTACCACTGATCCACAGCTCAGTATCTAGGGCAATAAAGGCCAAGTTCCGTATTCCATCAACTTCTTGGGTCCACAGAGAACCACATCAAGCAGACACAAACCAACAGATTTCCCAGGGCAGCCAAGTGCTTGGACTAGCAAGATTAGTCATGGCCCTACTGCTTACTTTCCACTCTTCCAAGCCTGGAAACTCTGGGTGTTGCTGCTGCCAAGAGAGCACATGAGGCTGTGGGGAGGCAGCAGCTAATGCAGTGAGAGCAGTTGTTGGTCCATGTCCTGACTGCATCAGGAACACCAGGCTCTGCTCCCCTGGGCTCTGGCCTTTCTTCTAGCCTGTCCTCGCCTGGAAACTGCAAGCTCCATTTTGTCTAATCTGCAAAGGAAGTTTTAAGTGGGCTGTTGACATAGGTGAGACAGGATCTGTCACAGTCTGAGTAAACCAATAAGCAACAACATGAGGGCAGAAATAAACAGAGGGCCCCAAACTGTGATTCCTAAACTCCCATGAAAAGCAAGAGCAAGGGGAGAAGACTGGGGTAGGGGCTGGCTCTGCAGAAGCTGATTTCATGTGGATAGATGGGAGCTCAGTGCTTCAGAAGACTGTCTCTAGATCTTGCTATCTGTCCCAGGTCCCAGCTCATTTCCTTTGAAATCCAGACACAGGAACTTCAAAGGTCTTGAATCGGTTCCAGGTTGAGAAACTGGAATGAAATTAAATCTGAAGAATACCGGGAGTTTCCCATACCAATTTAGATGTAAAATGTTTCCTTATTATTATTTCTGATGAATGATGCTTATAAACTCTATGACATTTGCTGGTGCCTCAAAATAGCATTTACTGTGGTCTCCAGTATGGCTGTCCATCTCGGTTTTAACTGCGCTTACGCAATTCTACTCCTGGAAAATCTCAAACTCTTTCAGAAACCAGATACGCTGTTATCCACATTTCCTTCTGAAAATATAAAATGCCTTACCACATCCTATAGGCTGTTCAAACCTATAACTAAACCTCCCTCCTAGCGCCTCATGTTTGACCCAAAGAGATCCTTTAATTTCAACACATAATTCTATTTTTTTGTCTTTTAGACTTCTTCATTTTAGTGTACATTAAGCTTCTGAAGTTTATCAGCCTGAGCTACAAAACATGTATGTGGGGACTTAAATATATAAATTCAAAAGGTATTGGATCTGTATTGCTTATGAATGTCCACGTGATTCCTCTCTGAAGCCACTGTATTCCATGGGGCTCTGCAGTCATGTCAGAATGGTGGGGGAATAGACTGGGAAAATTAAATTGGGCAGACCAAGTGAAAAGGAAACCAGAAATAATTCAAATTATTTCTGTGTTATGAAAGAAATAATAGACGTCCCAGTCATGCACAAAGGCACACACTTTCAAATAAATCAAGTCATCAGAGCTTCACTGGCCCCACTGAAGGCTTGGGTCTGGCTCATGCAATGCAACAGAAGAGGGTATTTCCACTGAAGTTAGTGGACGTTTGCAAGTGAAAAGCAGAAAAGGGAGTAGAGAATCCAGTTTATTCTTGAAGATTCTTTCTCTTTCACCAGGAAAGGACCCTGGCTGTCTAATGTGGAGATGGATGAAAAGAGACAAGTCCAAGAACTTTTGAGCAAAATGCTTTATTTCTCATGGTGGAATCTGTGGGAGCCCTGCATGTTCCTGCAGGACACCTGGGGAAGTGGCTATGGGTGGTGCATTTGGACACTACAGCTGCACTCATCTGTCAGATTTTCTGCCAAAAAGGGATGCCCAACATCTTCTTTTTCCCCTGCTCTGGCCATGTGGTCCTACCTTCACCTTGTGCTGGCTCAGCTGTTTATTCATCAGACTTTTCACTGAGCTGATTCAGCTCACTCCCTAATAATGTGTATTATTTGTCTAAGTGATATTCCTCTGTTTAGTGAGTTGAAATCCTTCAACACAGGGTCAGAAGAGCACTCAATATCAGGCGGAGGGGAGGGAAGTGTGCAGGCCAGTGCTGGGGGCTGAAGGGAAGAGGAAGGACAGGGAAGAGGACATTGTGTCAGATAGGCAGAAGATGTCATGAAAACCTGTCCTTGCTTGCCTTACATAGTTTAAGAGCAAGAATCCCCACTGCTACAGGAAATTTGCTAAGTATTTAAAAGACACTGAAAGTGAAATTAGAGGAAATCTTGAGGCTTTCCATTGACGTAGCTGTGACGTGCTCACAGACTGGAAAGACAAACAGGGCTCTATTTGCTTATTTTTAGAGTCTGTGACTCCCTCTGGTGACAATTCTCTCAATAGAAATTGTGCATGCACAAGTGCTGCGAAGGTTCACCGTGCTCAGGGTCACTCGGTGTCTGTAGGCTGCAGAGCTAATCCTGTGGCTATCTACAAGGCTCTTCCAGAAGGGCAAGGCTCCTGGAGAGGTCTCAAGGCTTCAGAATTATGCACATCTCCTTATACCTTTAGTTTAACACTCAGAACAGGCAAAAATCACCTGTACTCTTCACACACCGCAGGTGGGACTTTGACTGTGAAATATGGAGCTCAGCAGAACTGTCCCGCTTGATCAGAGGGCAAAACATCCTAAGAGATTCCATACAAAACCTTCGTGGTGGGTCATTGCATATGCCTAGAAATGCTGATCGCATTCAAGGCAAGCAGTGCAGAGCAGCCATGCTCATACTAATTAAGGTTAACTATTCCTTCCCCTTCACAGCAAACCAGCCATGCCCCCACAGCATTTCAAGGACTTTTTGGCTGGTGGCAGATTCTTTCTGATTCAGAGTATCTAATGTGGGAGGACAACGGTGCTGTAGCCCAGCCAGGTTGTGCTTCTATCACTTGGAAGGGTGGGTATGCCCTGGAGTGTGGAAGAAGGTATACGGGCTGTGGTGTGTGCTAATCCTGTGGGGGTAGTGGCAAGGTACAGAGTACAGGGAGCTAAATTTGGGGCAGTCCCACATATACTGCCTGTTGGGAGGGGTCACTACAGTCAAGGGTCTTTGATTCACAGGAAACAATTTAATTGATTTACTGCAAAATAAAGGCTTAGAGAGCATTAGCATTGCTGCAATATCTTCTCTCGGGAGACAGAAACTGGAGCTGACCTGAGGTCATGACTTGCCAGCACACCCAGCCAAGTCTCTCAGTAAAACCCTGTGTAGACCCAGGGAGTCTAAGCAGAGCTCTGAGTAAAAAGGCTAGATGCTACATGCTGCCAGAGAGACACATGCACTTCACAAGCCCAGCGAGGAGTCTCCTCTCGGCTTTATCCTTTAGGCATCCTGCAGATGTCCGTTCACTGATGTAGAGCTGCCTCCACAGATAAGTGTGGGATCCATAATCCCCAGGGATTACATCCTGATTCTCTGAGAACAAGGCTCAGCCCTTGATCACAGGACTTGGGGAGTCACTAAACATGTGTCAACAATTTAACCTGCAAACTTCCTCCACTCGTTAATAGAAACCTGATAAATTGCCTACGAAAGATTCAGCAGGAAAATCAAAGTCATTTTAAGGTCAGCAAATTCTTACTAATTAATTAGCAATTGTAACATCTCAACATTGTGTTTAGGGAAACTCATAAAGAGGCAGAGACCCTTTCAACTGGCTAAAAATCCTGCTGATTATTAGACCTTCAGCATTCTCCTGAGTTTGTTTCTAGGAGAAGGAAGGACTGGGGTTCCCTCTCAATTGCAGTTAAAATTTTCTAATGGCTGCAAAAGTAATTTACTGCTTATGGCTTCTGCTTTCCTTCTGTCTCACACAGTCCCAAACTGGAAGAGTCTAGTTATTTATCGTTCCATGTGTTCACTGTACTAGTCTGGTATTTTAAATCTCTGACGCAGAAGAAGCGAATCAGCTTGAGGGAATATTAACAAAGCTGAGAAATGGTCTTGCTTCAGCTACTGGCTCCAAATACTTCACCCATGCTTCAAATGCCAGTGCAGTGCATTATCTGACATCCTTGCAACCACAGTTTTAAGGTGACAATCTGCTAATTAGGTTAAAACTTAACCTGACGCTGCTCCAAGTATAAAGCAGCACAAAGGAGAGGTTAACCTCTAGGTATAGACTACAGGCACATGAGGTTAGGGATCAGAGGGGGTGTTGTCTGTAAGCAAACTCACATTGCTCAAAGCACAGCAGTACACAATTCAAAACCCCGGCCCAGAGTACTGCCAAGGTTTAATTTTAGTTTTCTGGCAGATTACAAAAAAAGTGGTTAACACAGTGGGATTGCGTGTTCACATGTAGTCCCAGAGGAAAGGGAGAGACACTTATTATAAACTGGAGACAAAGCCAGCTTAACCCCTGCCCAAAACAAAGTCAACCAGCCTTTCATTATCTTTCTACCTGGATGCAAATCATTGCGAAACCACAAGGGGGGAGCAAAACCCAAGAGTTCACGTTTCTTGCCAAAATCTGGGATCACTGCAACACTCAACAGCTAAAGGAGAACACGATGCATTTATAATTACAACACAATGTTATCAAGCACTGGGCATAATCCAGTCTTAAATTAACAGTGGGATGGTACCACCAAACTGTGTTCCTGCCCTTGCTTTGGCCTACCCATTCTCAGCTGCAACATGGGGAGAAAAGCAGGATTTTCCTCCCTTACAAATAGGCAAATTATTATAAACTCATAGAATCGTTCTGGTAAAGACCATCAAGTCCAACCATTAACCCAGCACTGCCAGGTCACCACTAAACATGTCCCTAAATGCCACATCTACACATCTTTTAAATGCCTCCAGGGATGGTGACTCCACAACTTCCCTGGGCAGTCTGTTCCAGTGCTTTACAATCCCTTTGGTTAAGAAACTTTTCCTAATATCCAACCTAAACCTCCCCTGATGCAACTTGGGGCCATTTCCTCTTGTCCTATTGTTTGTTATTTGGGAGAAGAGACTGATCCCTAACATGCTACAACTCCTTTCAGGTGCTTGTAGAGAGTGATAAGGTCTCCCCTGCACCTCCTTTTCTCCGGACTAAACAACCCCAGTTCCCTCAGCCACTCCTTGTAAGACTTGTTCTCTAGACCCTTCACCACTCTCATTGCCCTTCTTTGGACGCACTTCAGCACCTCAAGGTGCTTCTTGTAGTGAGGGACCCAAAATTGAACACAGTAGTTGAGGTGCAATCTCACTAGTGCCTATTACAGTGGGACAATTACTTCCCTAGTCCTGCTAACCACAAGGCAGGATGCTGTTTGCCATCTTGGTCACCTGGGCACACTGCTGGCTCGTATTCAGCCAGCTGAATGTTATATTTGACCAACACCCCCAGATCCTTTTCCACCAGGCAGCTTTCCAGCCACTCTTCCCCAAACCTGTAGCATTGCCTGGGGTTGTTGTGACTCAAGTGCAGGACTCGTCCTTCCCATTTTCCTAAGTAGGGAAACTAAGGCAGAGTGTGGTAGGCTGCTTTATGCCGAGATAAAACAAGTGATAGATCTTACTTCCCTCTCCCTTAGGCTTTTAGAGGTCTTGAGCAAAAACTGGGACTGCATGAGGTGCTAGCAATAAAAGTTGAGACACTCCCTAATCTCTTAAAATCTTCAGAGCAAACTTTCTCACACCTTTTACCCCTTTCATCTGTCAGCTCTGTCTGATGGCCCATACAGGGCAACCTAGCTTCATCTCCAGCAGCCCCATGCATGAAAAGCTTGCTCTGAAGTCTCTCACAAAAAATCATTGCAGCTTTTAGTGACTGAAAATGTTGAAACATTGGATGAAAACACCCTCAGAAAGTAATCACAGCTTCTTCACTGGTATATCGACTTTCTTTCCGGGGCTCTATTTCTAAGATTAACTGTCTAAGCAATGTCTCTTACAAAAAAAAAAAAAAAAAAAAAGAAGAAAAAGCATCTTTCTCACACAAAGGTCTTTCTTCTGCAGAAAATAACAGTCTCTCTAGAGCCTTTAACCCAACAGGGCCATTTGCAAGCCACAGGGAACGTAACTACCTGGCCTGAGAAAGGTGATGAGGACTGCCAGGGTGACAGGCAGTCCCCTGGTCTGGAAGGTCAGCAGGAATCTGCTTTGCTTGCCTTCATGACACAAGCCAAAGGAACTCCCTCAGCAGTTTCTACACCAGTCCATGAGTTACAGCATATCTTACACAAAGGAATTCATTGCACAGGGAAAGAAAGGCTGGACATAAAAAGCATCCTCCATCTCCCTTCCCTGCCAGAGAGCAGTCCATTTGTTAAATATCCCCATGTTGCATTTCTAGCTGGGACTCATCCAGCTCTTCCAGCCTTTGAATCACACCCTGATTCCTTTCTATTATCACATATTTCTACCCATGTATGGGTTTGCAGACTGTGATCAGACCAGCTCTTAACCTTCTCCTGGAATTTCATTTCACAAGCCCTTTGTGAGCCTCTGGGAATTTTTTCTGGATTTCTGAACTACTGAGAAGTGACTTTTACAGTTTTCTCTAGGGTTTCAGATGGGTTTGGAAAGGACAATTTCTTGATTTCTCAGTTGTAAATGTTGTTAGCACTGAGGTCAACAGCAAAATTTAACCATATCTTCTCTGGATTTGCTGTGTGATGATCAGTACAGTACCCAGTACAAGCAGGCATCCTTCCATCAGCTCCAGGCTCAGACCTACAGCTTCAGATGGATATTTAAAGGAGCTTGGCTTTTGGAAATATATACTGATTTTTCCAGTATTTTTGAGAAACAGTGAAAATAGAGATGCTTAAAATTTCTTTTGCTGAACGCTTATAGCCTTTTCCCTTCCTACTTTGTCCTGTAGCAGCTGGTGTTACAAAAAAGCAACTCCATGAGCCACAAACACACCATGTCATGTTTCCTCCTTGTCCATCCCACAAGCAAATGCTTCCTCCCTCTAATGCAGACAGAAGTTCAGCCCTTTATTTTCCTCAGCTTGGACTACTGATCGCCCCCACAAAGGGCATCCTGACTGATGGGATGAATCTGCCCTCCACAAGAGAGTCCCAAGAATGAAGGTTTTTTTGGCATCCAGGGACAGACAGCCCAGTCCACATAACTGACACAGAAAAGATCCAAACAATTAATACTACATTTTATATGCTGCCCAGAGAGGCTGTGGAGTCTCCTTCTCTAGAGACTTTCAAGACCCACTTGGATCTGTTCCTGTGTGGCCTGCCGTGGGTGTTTCTGCATTGGCAGGGGGGTTGGACTCGATGATCTCCAGAGGCCCCTTCCAACCCCTACCATTCTATGATTCTGTGATACATACACAGTACTGCACAGGAACCCATGTAATAGGGACTTGATTTCGTTCGGAGAAATCTCTGCACTACTGTAGCAATCACAATGATTTTACCTCTTACAGACACTCTGTGTGTGACATTTTCAAAACAAAGGATTGTAGTAATTGCAAAACACGTTTCTTAAATCAACATATCAATGTCACCCATCAAAAACTGAAGGCAAGACTTCTGCCATGCTAAGTGCTAAGGTCTATGTTAAGATCTGTTTCAACATATTTACATTCCTCCCATTCCAAAAGTATCCGCATACCTTGAACACAGAGCCACTACTAACAGAGTCACTACAAAAAATAATAAATTTCTCTTGCCTGCCCTGGCAGTTACTGTGTGTGTACACATCTCCCAACAGAGAAAGACTGGCTTACTTATCTGGTATAGCTAATAGGGGCTTAAAGGGCAGGACTAGAAATTGGTGTTGTATAATTCTCATTTTTTGAATAGCCTTTCCAAAAGAAAAAGTTTTTAGTTTTCCTAAAGATGGTCTGATTCATCAGCTCTTCTCTGGAAATTTATCCCATGTCTACTATCCTTCAATGTGAAATAAAAATAAATTAGTAGGAGTAAAAAGTCTATGCACTTTACTTGCTGAGGATGCATAGTTGCACTTACTGCACTGAGAGAAATGTACCATAATGCTTTATTTTCTGATTGGTTTATTTTTTGGGTTTGTTTTTTGTTTTTTGTTTTTTTTTTGAAGGGGATGAAGGTGAAAAAGGAGATAGAGGAGAAGTGGGTAAACAAGGAAAGGTTGGACCAAAAGGACCAAAAGGTATTTATGACATTTTGTTGGCTATTACTGGTATAGGAATATCACTATACACAACTGTACTGGTGCATGTTTAATGTTTTTCATTCCTGTTGCACCAGGGAATTGCACAATCCTGTCAAACATTAATCAGTGAACCTAACAATACTTGAGCTTGGTGCAATACATAAGACAGCTATAGACAGCAATAAATTTAAAAGAGTACATTTACTGCTGCTCTCCCAAGTGGCTGTCATGAGTGCGATCCAGAAGAACCAGACCATCTGTATAATCAGAAAGATTATTATTCTCTTACTGAAAGGATCCTTTTGCTGAAACTGAATTTTGAGAGTTATTTCCTAGTCATACATGAGGATGCTCAGCAAAATTCAGTCTCAGCTGTCATTTTGCAGAAAAGAAAACAGAGACATACTGATAAAGTTCCTCTGATCAGCATCTGAGCTGAGAAAAAGGAGTCACAGATGTCTCAGGATCCCGGTCTATTAAAAATGTCCCACATCCACAGTGTGATCTGGGCAGAGCAGTCGGAGGCACTAGATGTGACAGTGTCAACCTTTATTTGCATACTCTAGTTCGAAAGCTTAATTTATCATTAGAGTTCAATGATAATGCCTATCTGTGGTCTTTCTTCCTTGACAGTGCTTTAAGTCTAATCAGGAAAGTTTTTACTTTTATAAAACTTTAAAATCACCCTGTTATTATTCTAATAAAAAATCTTTTCCTTTTCTAAATGCATTTATATGACTTTGCTTCTTACCTTAAAAAGAAGATCAAGTAAGATACAAAGGAATCAGGTAACCAACCATTTATGAAGCATCTTAATGATGTTAAATTCAGTGCACAAACCGATATTCCCTGAATTGGCCTGCTGTCATTAGCCAGCTATTTCAGAACTTAAACTACTAATCAAATCAATCAGTTTTGGTGCTCTGAGGACTGGGAAAGCACATACAGCAAAACTAGTAGCTCCCTATTTGCAGTCCTGCTTTGACAATGATTTCAGCAAAGCCATAAGGACTTTACCTCAAGGAAGAAGGAAAAGCTTTTGTCTGGGGTGGAGTTAAAAAAAAACCAACAACAAACTGCTGTTGGCCTGGTTTGGCTGTTAAGTAAAATCAATATTTAAACACTCGCTAGCAGTTTCTGGGCATTTGAACAGGCAGTTCTATTAAGGTGCCTTGCAATGTCCTACTGTTACATCCTATAGTAGCAGAGATCTGTGCTGTCCTCAGGGCTGCACTCATTTCAGCTTTGCCACATGTGTGGACTGGCCATGCTCAGAAAAATAACAGCAGCAGACACTTAAATAGTGCCTTGGGAAAGAAATGACAGAAAACATCCATATTCATTTCCTCTTTATTTCTTCTCTTAGGAAACAAAGGACCCAGGGGGGATGTTGGTGACCAGGGAATGCTTGGGAAAATTGGTCCAATTGGTGGAAAGGGTAAGCTCTGGTGTGGGAATTTTCTTGGTTTGTTTTTTTTTTTCCCTCAAGGTAAATATGTGTTTTGTGAGAGTTCCAGGTATGGAGTAAAATCAAATAATGGCTGTGGCCAGTGCTCTCCAAATAAAGTTATGCATAGAGAGTGGTGATGAGAGCCAACTGAGATATTCTTATTTTCCATGTGCAATGTATCCAACTTTCTTGGCTAAAATAATTTCCTTTATGAATTAAGAAATCAATCCTCTTTGATGGTAAAAGAGGAAGGAGAAATATGGCCCTTCTGAAGTAAATCCCCCTATACTCAGCTCTGGTGAGGCCACGCCTTGAGTACTGTGTCCAGTTTTGGGTACCTCAGTACAAGAGAGATATCAAGGTGGTGGAGTGAGTGCAGAGGAGGGCAACGAAGCTGGTGAGCGGCCTGGAGAATAAATCTTATGAATAGCAAGTGAAGGAGCTGGGACTGTTTAGTTTGAGGAAGAGGAGGCTGAGGGGAGACTCTCTACTACCTGAAAGGACTTTGTAGATAGGTTGGTGCTGCTCTCTTCTCACAGGTAATTAGCAATAGAACAAGAAGGAATGCATTCAAGCTGCAACAGGGTAGGTTTAGACTGGACATTAGGGAAAAAATTTTCACAGAAAGAGTAGTCAGACACTGGAATAGGCTGCCCAGGGAGGTGGCTGAGTCACTATCCCTGGATGTGTTTAAGGGTCATTTAGATGTGGTGTTGAGGGACATGGTTTAGGGCTGAACTTTGTAGAGTAGGGTTAATGGTTGGACTTGATCCCAAGGGTCTTTTCCAACCTGAAGGATTCTATGATTCTATGAAATCCTTTGAACACTCTAGAAGAGAAAGTGAAATTTGTGCCTCTGCTTTGGATGCTGAAGACCTAAGTTAGTATTCTGCTGCTGCTCAGGATGCCACACCTTGTCACCTGCACTGCTGTAGGACACGTCAGCAAGCAGTGCACGGGACAGCTTGGTAAGGAAAGGGTTTTAGGAGTTTTGAGAGTGCACTCATGTAACCAGGGACAACAACTGCTTGCAAATCAAAATAGACTGCAAATCTGACTGGACAATAATTTCATGGAATTGTTCTCCAGTCATCTGAGAAGAGGCCCAGGCATTCCTTTCTGAAGAGCAATGTGAGAAGGAATATTACTTCTGCCACCTGCCACAAGGAGTCCTTCCTTGAAAGCTGAGCAGGTGAAAGCTCCACCATCCCCAGGGGAACTCTGTGGTCTCTAACCAGCACACCAACCCAGGCATGTGGGTGAGTGGGTGGAACAATGTCTCCTGGGAGCCTCTCAAGCCAATGTTTTTAATAAATCTTTGGTGGCCTCTAGCCAGCTTCAGTATCAGAGAAGAACAAAAGAATCTGGCCTGAGGGACTAGTTTTCAGAAGTACCTAGACAACTGAAAACACAGATCTCCTAAGATGTCTTCAATTGCCAAAGGAGACTAGAATTTAAAAACCCCACAAATTGCTTATCTTTATCTGTAAGTAAACCAATGCTCTGAGCCTTTAAATCAAGCTCTCTCAACCTGCATGTACAATTTATTATCCCCTTCTAGTTTTTCTCATTTTCTTCCTTTATGTGCAGAAGCAAAGGTCACTAAGTCACTATTTAAATCTACCATTAAACATTCAAGTTCTTAATAAAGCAACCCTGAAATTTCAGCTTGGAAACGTGCAGTGTCAAGCAATGCTAATTAAAAAGACAGCTAACTCCTAATTTCTTTAAAAAAACCCCAACCATATAAAGGAAAAATCATATCAAAATGCAGCCATGAACAAGGCAGAGCAAGCATTAGTATTTTTTGACCTCTGAAGGTTTTAATTTGTACAATAAGATCTGGCATGAATTTCAAATAAAGTCCATCTGTTCCTGATCCAAATTACAGCTGAGGTTTCTTAAAAAGCTAGTCACCTCCAGTTAATAGTACCACAGCATTTGGAGAAGAATATTCTATCATTTTTATGATTTACAGAAGAAGAGGAAAGCAGTTGGATGAAAATAAATCACATTTCCATGAACTACATCTGAAATGAAACACTGCTCCTTACTGACCTCATTTCATGCAGGTGCTGACTGCTGCCCGCACACGTCATCTGTTACACACATTAATTCAGTGGTTTAGTGCACATCGGCCTCATCTGTTGCCTCGTCTCCTCATGGAGCTACTGAACAAAGGGAAGGGCTCTATCCTTCAAGACAATGACAGAACCCAGGTCTTGCCTCTCACAATTTCACATTTCTTGAGTGCTTTAAGCCTCTCAGGATCATTTTGCAGTTTATATTTAAAGTAAGTGGTACCAGGAACCAGCAGCACACAAGATGCATGTGCTGTGAGTTAGCTATTAAGGGGTTCTCCTTATTTCCATACACCAGAGTTAATCATGGTTTGTTTGACTTGGCACATCTGCCAGCTCAGTACATCGGGGCTCCCTACCAGAAGCACACCGTTAATATATTATTAAACAGCTTTTTTAAACATGCTCCCCTGACATGTGCACTGTCTGAGATCTGAGAATGTATTTTCCTCTTTATTCAGGTGACAAAGGAGCCAAAGGCTTATCAGGGGTTTCTGGAAAAAAGGGAAAAGCAGGTATGCTATGTATCCTTCTTTGCAAAATGGTCACATCTGCTGGGCCTTTGACTTCAGGGCTGGTTTGTGTGGAGTTTCATAAAATCTTGTGACACACGTGAAGAATTAAGAACAGATTAAATGAAGAGGAAGGAACTGAAAAAGTTTTGTTAAGCAAAATGAAGGCTCAGGCAGGCACATGACTGATTCCTATGGATATACCAACACACACAAAATATGCAGAAGACTTACCTAAATTAATGGGCAACATCTGACATCACAAAAACTAGCACATAGACAGACCAGCAGTACATTTATAATGGAACTAGAAGTTTATTAATAGCAAAGAAATTAAGTCCTTTAAGAGCTTCCTAATAGGAACATAGGGATGAAAAAAAAAAAAAATTTAGATAGAGCATAATGTGTTATCAGAAGCATGCAATACATTTGCTTACAGGAGGAGAATTCAGATCTGATGATCCAGAACATTCTTCTCAGTCCTACTAACCTTGAATGTTTTCCCACCTTGAATGTACAGTTGCATTAATTTTTAAGAGATTTCATATGCAATGCCAGTTTGGTTTTTAATGGGAAACTATCAGCAACTTTCTTCCCGAGAATAACAGGAACAAAAAGAAACCTACACCAAGCCAGATTTCAGTTTACTGACAAAAATACAGCTGAGACTTCAGTGCTTGAAAGCAATTGATTATTTGAGCTGGTATCAACTCTTCCTGCTGTACCACGGCTGTAGGCAGCAATTCACTAACACAGTCCTTCTAACAAAAAATTTGCTGATCCCACCTCTGTGCATACTCACAAAACTCCTTCACTGAGAAAGCAGAAGTTCCCCATTTCATGGATACTGTTGTTTCTACTAGAAGGCCAGGGAACCTGTGCTGTTTATGGATACAAAGGTAGACCTTTGGCATGCAGATGTAACACTGTAGTGATCACCATGACAAGCCACACCTCCACGGCTTGATGGAATCCATAGTGAGAAAGGCAGAGGATGTGCAAATCCCACACTGATAGAGGTGGAAATAAGATGGCAAACTCTTCTATCCATGTTTGAAAAAGTAGGGATTCTTAAGCCATTTGGCAAGGGAGTGTACAGAGCCAAAATATTATGGGCTTTGATCGGCAGAAGTATGGCCAGCAGGGCAGGGTGAGACCGGCTCTCCACAGGTGGAGGCCAAGTCTTTAGGAGGTTTGGAAGTGGGCTACAGACAACTCTTCATGCACAGACACAAATGCTTCTGAACAGATATATCCTCTATCCTTTGTATTGCATCAGGCACGGTCTGTGACTGTGGAAGATACCGCAGAGTTGTGGGACAACTGACTATCAATGTTGCTCGTCTTAACACGTCCATCAAGTTTTTAAAGAACGGTAAGGTTCCTTACTTATTCAATGTGATGTATTTGGCTCCTATAACATTTATCATTGCTGTTCTTCTACCATTGCTGCTCTACGGTAGCATCCACAGATGACCCAGAGAGAGTGACCCGCTGTGTGAGACACTCTGAAAACATACAGAAAAGAGAATGTCTTACACCTGTAAGGATATAAACAGCAAAAACAACACAGAAATTATCATCAGCACAACAGAATCATGAAAAGCACAAGGCATGGCTTGTGAACCACTTCTGCATGGTCAGTTTGCTCAGGCTCAGTGGCCACTCAGGCAATGAAAGGACAAGTTTGTGCCATTCTGCTCCAGAAAGGCAGGAAAAGCAATAGGAACCTCTTGATCTTTCTGCCACGCAGGAAGGCTGCGCAGACACAGTACTCCCAGAGCTCCCCTAAGTGCAAGCATCATTTTCCTGTAACAAGGGACCAACACTCAAAGATGTGGGTTGTAAGAAGCCACGTTTGCAGGCAGCACTGTCAGGTGGATAGTGCGAACTGCCCCTGCTGAAAGGAAGGAAGCGCATTTCCTGGCATAGCAGAGATTTTGAGAAGGCCTCACCACTGCTTCTAGGACTAGGTCTGTGTCACTAAATTAAATGTGTTTGAGACAGTTCTGGCACTGTGGGCAACCAGCACAGAACAGCATTTATCTATACTATAAATCCTACAAAATTCAATGCCATATTATCAGGAGTGTCCCTCTACTAACTCCTCAACTGTGCCTGGGGTAACTCTTGAGATGTTTGGAAAGCATTAGTTGCCCCAGACCAAAGCCCTGCTCAGGACCATCCATTAGAAGGGACAAGCAGCTTCTAGCTGGCCAAGCATGCTCCGTGGCACTGCTTAATTCTCTAGCAGATAGGCTGGTTGAGAAGTTCACCTTTTAAAGCTGCTGAGCAGCCACAGTTTTCTTCCTGGTCAATGTCACTTAGTGGTTTCAGCAGCTCTGAATATCAGGCTGTATTTAAAATGTCTTATTTTAGCAGTGACATTGGTTTTCCTCTACATGGAAAGGGTCTGAAAAGCTATCTAGACCCCTGTGTTTCTATCCCAGGGCACCCTTTCACAATCTGTAGTCAAAACCATGCCAAGCAATAGGGATGACCAGAGTTAGACATTGCTATTTGACCATGTAGCATACCTTAATTTGATTAGTACTAGAAATCTGTGAAGCAGAATGTGTCACAGAAGACACGTGCCAATCAGGACTGAATAGTTCTTGTCCTAACATGTGCAAGGTGCTTGTCAGTCCCATTAATAGCATCAGTCTCTGATCATGTCCTCACTATTCATCACATATTCAGGGATGGGAATACTTTTCTTGCTTTTATTAATTCTAATGTAAAAATCATCACATTGTGATATTGAAACAGAAGCACCTTCAATATCTGTTGACATGCCAGTAAGCAATTTTTTTTCCTTTTCTTAAAGTTATAGCAGGTATCAGGGAGACAGATGAGAAATTCTATTACATTGTGAAAGAAGAGAAGAATTACAGAGAAGCCTTGATCCACTGCCAGGACAGGGGAGGAACACTGGCCATGCCTAAGGATGAGGCAACCAACACCCTGATTGCTGACTACATCTCCAGCAGTGGCCTCTTCCGAGCCTTCATTGGGCTGAATGACATGGAAAAAGAAGGACAGTTTGTGTATGCAGATAACAGCCCACTGCAGAACTACAGTAACTGGAAGCAAGGGGAGCCTCATGACCCAGCTGGTCATGAGGACTGTGTGGAAATGCTCAGCACAGGAGAGTGGAACGACTCTGAATGCCAAGTCACCATCTACTTTGTCTGTGAGTTCCTCAAAAAGAGGAAATAAAACTGCGGCAGAATGTGCCCAACACCTGCTGTACATACAATAACCCCTCTTCATTCATCCACCGCAGGGAGAGCAGACAACCAGGGACAGGGCTCATTCCACCTTCACCTCACTGGGTTAAGCAAGAGCAACTACTGTTAAGATGGCTGTGACCATAAAGTTAGCACAGGTCTGCAGAAGGCATCCAGCCAGTTGTGAATTTTTATTTCCTTTCTATGTGCAGCTTAGGGTAAGCATCTCTATCTGGAATTTAGGGGCAAATTTAAAGCATGCAGGGGTGAATATGATTTCACTAATGCCAGAAATAGTAAACGCACTGGTATATTAACTACTGGTATGCTTTGCAAAGTCCACAGATGGAACGAGTGTGATCTTTGTTTATCTTTGATCTGCACAGGAAGTTCCAGTAATTTCCCTGGTGACAAGGAGAACAGATTTGCAGTTTCTCCTGGAAAAATCCTTCTTTTTTTTAGAATAATACAGTAAGTTGGAAGGGATCTCTGGAGGTCATCTGGTTGAATCTTCCATGCAAAGCAGGCTGAACTTCATACTTAGATTATCAGTTGTTATACTCTCCTTAATTTGGCTGTGCAATTATATTGCCTGATAGGCAGGGGAGGACTCGTTTATCTCTACTTCCAACCCTATTGTCCATCAGGCTGGTCTGAGGTGTGAGCAATTAACTTCGCACTGGCACTTCTACAGGCAAGCCTGCACAGCTTGTAGGCAACCCGAGAATAGATGGAGCAGTTCTAGCCTCTGATGGTCCCCAAAATACATGAAAAACATAGAAAAGTCTGGCACAAAGAGAACACTGCAAAGGAAGCGACACCACTGCTATAGGCTGTAAACAGGCACATGTAGTACCAGCTATACCAACGTGCATTGCTGGTCTCACAAGTGACTCTAGGAATGTGTTAACTCCTCAGCCAGTGACATTTGATGTCTAATGCTAAAATCACCAGCACCTTTGCAACACAGGAAGCAGCTATAGAACAGGTTTTATCCCCCAAGAACACAGATTTAGGTGTGGTTGAGCAACTTAGTCATGCACTTCAGCAGGACTCTCGACAAACTGATGGGCAGTAAGTGTGAAGACTTTGCTGTCAGTGCCCAGCCACTTGGATCTCCATGTCAGTATGCCCACAATGGATCACATTTATATATCTTTGACAATACTGAAGGAACTCTTCAGACACACCAACCATTTTGCCTTCAGAAGTGACCTGTTCTTAGTCCTGGTTCACCTTTCCTCACAGCAGGAGATGTCAAGAGAAACCCCAGGGCCCCTGTGATAAAGGTCTATAGATTTTCTTTCCCACTTGACACTGAAAATGAAGGAATGCTACCTAGAGGCTAAGGAGAATGCCAGACACAAGGCACAGTGTAGTAATACACCCTACAGGTCACTCAGAGCACCGGTTGCACATAGTCTCCCTCTGTGTAAATGAAGAGCTGGACATGCCATCAGCTACTAACACTGAGGGTCAGCTCCAAGTCTCCCTTCTACTGCTGTGTACAAGCACTGCAAAGACAACCTGACAACAGTCAATATTTCCTCAGCCTCACCCTCAACAGGAAAATCCTGCAAACCATTTAGCTGGTTGTTAGTTTGGCTCCAAGCTCATCTCTGAGCAATGACCAATGCAGGAGCATCCCAGGAGACTGTGACTCAGAACCACTCTTGTAATCCAGTTTCTCTGCCACTTGTTCCTCCAGAAAATCACCTGATGCTACCAGCAGTACATACCTGTGCTGCTACACGCCCTCCAGGGAACTATTCAGATGTGTGAAGGGCTGGGATCACATTTCTTTGCTCCCCTACTACACTACGAGAGTATTTGGCAAATAGGTTCACTTACCACAACATAACCCAACCTGAATTGCTTCCTTCCTGGGACTTGATCTCCCAACTTTTTAGTTTATCTCCTACACTTTTTAGGATTTATAGTAATAGTCATTAAGCTAAACACTTCAGTTTTAAAATCATTAATAGATAATAATAAAGCATTAATGACTAATTCAAGGCAAAGTTTCTCGAGGAAGTTGAAGCCCAGGGCTGCTAGCCTCACTCACAGCACGCCCGTTCTTTCTACTCATGCAGAAGTGGCACAGTAACATCCCTGTGGGTAGGCACAATCACATTGATATCGTCTCTGCAACTCATCTTCAATTCTGACGCAAAAAGTCACCAAAACATGCTTTCCACACTGGGGATCCAAACTGTGGAACCCCCTGGTCATACTGAGACCACTGACAAAATCCAGAGGCATGATGAACAGGCCATTTCCCTGTTCTTCAGGAGGGAACTCAGAGAAGATGAAAGATGAGCAATACTTTGCTGCAGAACCAAGCTCTGTCTAAGACTGGACAAAGTACTCACCTCCGTGTACAAAATCAGGGAATATGTGTCTAAATTGAAACTCTGGTCTTTTTTAGGAGACTGTGACTTGAAAGTAATCCTGGAGCATGTTCCATGTATGGGAAGGAATGACTGTCACAGTCTCTGGCTGCATGGCTTAGGGAAGTGACTGAGGAACTTGTATTGGGTTTCTGCAGCAGAAAGTCTGGAACTGCCCACTTCCTCCATTCTCCTCTTCTCCTACCACACCAGCTTCATCCTTTCTCAAACAGAAAAAACGAACCAAACAAAACCAAAACACCCACTATATATTCATGTAAGACCGGGCAAGGCTATACCAGTTGAAAAAAGTAGACCTGGGTTGGCTGTTCCTTTGCTCACAACAGAAGAGGGACAGGAAAGGAGCACAGCACAGATGTTTAGGCTGGCCAGGCATAAGTGTGATCAGGTGCTTGTGCAACATTCACGCTGCACTAGGCCCAATTTAATACGTTTTGCCAAGAAGCCTCTCATAGACCAAGTGGAATAAAAAAAAGCTATCCCACACAGGAAACCTAGCAGGCAGGTCCATACAGCTCTGCACCACGCTGTATGGACACAAGCTTGAGCCTGCACTAACCCAAATATCAAAGTTGTGTTTTGCAGAAAAAAATATTCTTGCTATAAATAGAATTTGGGCTATATCAAAGGTTTCACTGCTAGCCAATGGGAATTCACTGTGGTGGGTAAAGTACCTTAGGTTTCTACAAGAAGTGGATGGAGCCAGGAGCACAGGAAATGGTTTCTGACCATTCAGGATTTATATTCTGTTAGAGCTCAGCACCTAAAGTATTTTACCCAATCCCAATATTATGCTTTTCCCATGTTTTTCTTTTCAGTAGTCCCAGTCTGAACCTTTCTTGTTTCAATTCATGCCCACTGTTTCTTGTCCATCCACCCATCACTACTGTGAGGGGCCTGGCTTCATCTTCTTGAAGACTCCCTCACAGGTCCTGGCAGACTGCTGTGAGGCCCACCTGATGATACTCATTTCCAGACTGAATGAATCAAGTTCCCTTAGCTCCTCCTCACACAGCAATAGCTCAAACCATCTAGGGGACCCTCAGCTGAATTTGGCTCCAATATTTCAATGCCTTTCCTGTACTGGAGTTCTCAAAAGGACACAGTGTCTAGATGTGGTCGAACAGCTGCTGAGCAGGAGGATAATCCTTTCCCTCAAGCTCCTGGCAGGGCTTCCTGCAGCACAGTCAGGATGCTGTTAGCTGCCTCTGCTGCCAGGGCACACTCCTGACGCACGGGCAGCGTGCTGTCTGACAGGACTCTGCAGAGCCTTCTCAGTAAAGACAGTCAGCCCCAGCTTGTAAGGATTCGGTATTTCCAAAGGAAAGCTTGCATTTGTCCTTGCTGAATTTTGTAAGGTTCCTGTTGGCCACTCCTCCAGCCTTGCTAGAACACTCTGCATGGCAGCCCTGCCCACTCGCACATCCACCGTTCCCTTCAATTTGGTGCCATCTCCAAACCTGATGAATGTGGACTTCATCACCTCCTCCAAGTAACTGATAAAAATCTTAAACTGGACAGTCCCAGTATATAGACCACTGTAGCACTCTATTTGTCCACTGGGTAGAGTACAACCCATTAACCACTCTCCTCTGAGCCAAATAATTCAATGGATTTTTCCCCATCTGGTTGTCCACCTCCTCCATTCAGCAATGGTCCCACATTTTCCTTGCTCAGCCTTTTTATACTAAGACAACAGTGGAAGCTCTTCTTGTTATGCTTCCTATACAAGTCTCAACTGCTTTAAATCTTTGGATCCCCTGAGGCTACTCCTACCTATACTCAGGCAATGTTTCCAAATTCTTCCACTGTCGCCTTTCCCCGCTTCCATCTCCCATAATCTGACCTTTTGCATTAGAGCTCCACCAAGATGCCTGCTTAGACACACCAGTCTTCAGATACATCTGCTTGTAGATGTACAAGACAGCTACCTAAGACCTTGCTCCTTCA